>NEWO01000343.1:233838-252262 GCA_003013225.1 Phalaenopsis aphrodite | reverse complement strand
AGTTAGAAAAGTATATGCCAAAAAAAAACACAAAGTTAACTATGAGACGGCCTTTACATGAATCCGAATTTATCAAATCACAGTTTATTTTTTTACGATAAAAGTGTATCGTAAAATGATTCCCACAATATAATATGCAGGAAAATGGTAATATATAAGTATATAATACAAAGTATAAAAATGGGTTCTTAATGAACCTCATAGAAAATGTTTGCAACCTGTCACCAAAATAAAAGTGAAGCAAAAAATTCATATGCCCAAAATAAATCTCTCTTCAGTCCTCCGGATTCATTTGTTAAACACAAAAATCAAAATTATAATAGAGAAAAGAAGTAAGACAAAGCCTTCATCAAAATTGGATCATCATATTGCCAAAAAAAGTATGCACTCAAGAGAGAATTCAAAAGATGAACAGTGTTAATACACCAGTCAAGCATGTCCAGAAAATTTTGCTAAGGTTTGAGAGACATAACAAACAATATGAATTAAACAAGAAATTTTCTTCTCCATCCAAAAAAAAAAAAAAAACCTTGCCACTAAATTTATGATCCACCTAGAAGCATTTTAAATCAGCTATGAATAATAGTAAGGAAGATTTACATACATAACACTCAATTTTTATGTATTTACATATCTAACACCAAAAATTCATATTTATTCTTTTAAAACCTTAGTGTCATAAATCTATGCATGAAAATGTGAATCTATTCTTAAAAAGATAGCGATCGTGATACGTTTGATGTGTTGTTAAAAAAATTGAGGGGTATGCATGTAAATATGAATGTTTAGGTGTTAGACATGTAAATACATAAGAATTATGTGGTATGTATGTAAATGCCCCTATTAAAAACCCCATAGAAGGCCACCAAAGGTTCAATAAATTACATATAACATCTAAAACCAAAACCAAAACCCCAATGCAGAATTGGGCATCCAAAAATCCAGATGGACCACAACCAAAACCCCAATTCAGATTTGGGTATCCAAAAATCCAAATAAAACCTCCGCTATTGACGTATATTGCATTGGTCCACTGCTTCGTGTCATCTAAGGAGTTGTTTGTTTGCAAGTATTTAGAATTTGGATGTATTTTAAATGCAGTGTAAAATAAATACAATATATTTAAAGAATACACGATATCACATGGTTAATTGTAAACTAAATGCATGAAATCAATTTTTGATATTTGGACAAAAAAAAATGATGTCTGGTCAAAAGTAAAACAAATCTAATGTCTTCTTTTTTTACACTTTTTAACATTATCAAGAATTTAAGGTACAGGATGGTGCCAATAGAGATGTCACGGCGGATGTAAGAACGAGCATAGAGAGGCAGCATGGTTGCAAGGAAGTCGTTGTGAAGCACAACAAGGTCAGCTGGAGGTCGTGGGAATGGCAAGGTCAGCATTTTAGGATACATTGCTATCCCTAAAAAATAATATGTGATGAATTCAAAATTCCTCACAAAAATACCTCGAATTTATTTTACTATCAACCAAACATTCAAAAAATTAAAATTCCAGCATTTGAAAAATGGTACACTCAAAACCCCTTCCAATCGAACAGCTAGTCCTTAGTGAGACCACTCTAAACCAATGAAAAAAAAGGTACCTTTAAGAATGAATCGAGCGATGCTGAATGGAACCGGCTGTAGGTACTGGTCGTTGTAGAATCATAGCCCGTTTCTCTCTTGCTGCTGTTCCGCACACTGGGGCAGTCCCCATGTAACACCTACGCTTGCTCTTCTCACCTTCCCAACCATGCATATCACTTTATCTTTCTCGCCGTTACCGTTTCCAATCCCTCGCCCTCCTCCCGTGACAAACATCAATTTCTCACCTCTGAACAAATCCCCCTTCTTCCAGACCGCAGAATCAGCTAGACCCGCTACAGCGCCACCGAATTGAGGAGCCCTAGATCCGCTGCGTCCCTGCCCATCCAGGGAAATACGCCACCAAATAAATAGCACCAAAACCCTAATTCTCACCACGGCTCGAGAGCAACGGCCTACCGGATTGAATCACGCGATCCAGAAGGCGACGGGCGAGGCGGGCGAACGCTAACGGCGAAATCAACAGCCTCCAGAGAGATTTGGGTCGGCAAAACCGCGATCGGAGAGGGAGAGAGAGAGAGGTTGGTTATTTGAGATTACCCTTATGGCCGAACGGGAAGGGAGTACTTGCGAGAGGAAGATGCGCTTCTGGCAGCATGTTCTGGCTGGCAAAGCAGCCTGGGTTGGGCGTGCAAAGGTGAAGGGCGAATTCTCGTGCCATGCCAACTGATCTATGGCGTCACGGGTAAATGAGTCAAGACTTTACCTCTGTTACTTTCAATTTAAATTTTATTAATTTTATTAAGGTCGAGCTCGAATATCGAGCTTATGTCTACAAGTTCAAATTGGCTCACGAGCCCGCTTTTTTATTATAAACAAGAAAAAATGATACTAATTTAAACTAATTTTATTATAAGATGAAAAATAGAATTAACAAATAAGAAATATATAATACAAAATCATACAATATATAATACAAAATATTACTTTTTAAATACTTTTGATATCTTTAAGATAAATTCTTGATAATTAATATATTTTGAGTATATTTTATATTAATATATTTTTAAAATGAGCTGGCTTATGAGCTAACGAATCAAGTTGAGGCTGACTTGAGCTGTGTTTGTTAGCTCATCTAGCTCAGTTCATGAGCCACTTATCGAGCCAAGCTCAAGCCGACTCACAATTCGGCTTGACTTACTTGCACCCATAGATGGAGTCAGGCACGCGCATCATGGTGTTGTCATGTTAAATTTTTTTTGTTGGTATTATGTTCGGCTCAACCGGATTTGGAAATCTCTTATTTTTTTCATAGAATTTTTATTTTTAAAAAATACTTTAACTTGTGGTTTGTATATTGTTGTGTATCACTGTATCGAGGACAGTCTACAGTCTCTGATATAAAAATTAGAGATTCATGTTAGAAAGTCAATAGTCAATATAATTCTTTTATCGAAAAATTATGATATGAATCATTCAAGTCATTTTGTTAATGATAGTACATCCCCTAAAAAGGATGTATTATATAACTCAAATTCAGTGATAAGTATGCATGAGTCATTGCACCGGTGGTCAGGGGTAGTATTAAATAAGTAAGGTTTCTCAAATTTTGAATGGTTGTTGGAAAAAAAAAGTTATTCCATGAAAATAATACTGTGACAGGCACTTGAAATATAGATAATCTCACAGATAAATTAATGAAATTAGTATATTATGATTCATATGAAAATAAATGTCTAATGCATTCAAAAAACTAAATGGATTGAAGAAAATGTTAAAGAAATTGATAGCATAGGTTTTAAGCTTTAACATTTGTGTAGAAATTGTACTTGACATGATGCATATACAATTATGGATCAGGGTTTAAAAAATAATATTGCTAATATTAATAGAATTGCAAGTATAATTTTAGCTCTAAAAATTGTAATTAATAATAAGATTTTTAATGTTATAAATTTTTATGCTCTTCAAGGAAGTTTGGATATATTCTAAAAAAAATTTAGAATTGCTTAACAGAATTAATACAAAGAACATCTCTTGAAAAAATATTTTTTTGGATGGGATTTAAATGGACGTGCTCTTGAGTGGTAGAAATTTTTAGAAGTATTCATGATTGCTATGATTTTTTAGTCACTACTGAAGAATATAAAGTCATATTAGATTTTGGTTTATGATTTTATTATCGCTAATAATGAGTAATTTATCACATATAATAATTGATCTAATAAAACATAATTTGATTATTTTCTTATGAAAAATTAAATCGTTGAGATATTGTATAATCATTCTAAGTGAAAGTTTAAGTACGCAGCGTCAGCATTTACTATTGATTCTATATTTGAAAATGATGGATTAAAAGATAAAAAATATAATAAAATAATATCATAGAATTAGATGGGACACCTCAAAAATATATAAAATTATTTTTATGAGTAAACTTTAGTATCTTTAGATTTGGGATGCTCATTATGAAGCTAATACTATATGAGATAAAGTAATGATTACTATTAAACAAAAAACAGTGGTTGCATGTGTTTGGAGAATCAAAAAGAAACTTTTTTAAGAATAAATAGTTTGTGCTGAAATAATACTATGCAAGAATAGATTTAAAAAATAAGAAATTTTATAACAAAAATTGGTTTAGATGTAAACGTTTGGAGAATTGGAAGAAGTATAAGATGAGTCGTAGTGAGTTTAAGAGAATACTTTGTGATGCTAAAAAAATTGCTATAATTATAAGGTGGTCTGTAATGAGTTTAAGAGAACACAAGTGGCCCGTAGTGAGTTTAAGAGAACACAAGTAGAAATTGATAAAGTAAGAAATTAATTACAGTTTTGTGCAGGTGTGAGGTATCAGAGAACTCAGTATATCAATCAACGAATACGTTACTACAAGAAAACAACAGACCATGTAAGAAAAGGGTTTTTTCTTGCCTTTAGTTTAAGAGAACACAAGTAGAAATTGATAAAGTAAGAAATTAATTACAGTTTTGTGCAGGTGTGAGGTATCAGAGAACTCAGTATATCAATCAACGAATACGTTACTACAAGAAAACAACAGACCATGTAAGAAAAGGGTTTTTTCTTGCCTTTAACCCACGCAATATTAAGCTTGTATGTGTCACATATACATATCACCAAAAAAGACAATCATAAAGAACCTAAAAAACTGCAACACCGAAAAGAAGAAAGGAACTAGATTGTCTTCATTAGGATTTCACATGTGACACCAACTAATAACGACTAACTTCTCATCCAAAATAACCCATAAGTCCAACGTCTCATCATAGACCTCTCAAACCCACACACACAAAAAAACAAATGAAATGCAATTAGTAAAAAAAAACACTTACAAATAGCATAAAAAACCGAAATAATTAAAATCAAATAAAAAAAACACTTACAAATAGCGTAAAAAGCTTAAACAGAAATTGAATAAAATACAAATAATATTGAATAAAGTACAAATAATATAATAATAAATACTCAAATCACCCTCCTACTATGACATTAATAATTTGTTTCATCAACTCTGTCATCTTAATTGCACATTCCTCGTTTTTAGTACAGGTGGTGGAAGCATCATTCTCAAGCTATGATAAAGATATCTAAGATGTTACTCAAATGCCTCGATAGATATTTGCTCATGATCATCGTCCATCTTACGAAAGCCGATGTAGTTGCGGGAAGGATGTGGTCGAATGTAATTGTGGAGAGCCACCATGACAATCACAATCTGCACCTGTTTGAGAAACAGGTAAAATGCCATATCGTCGAATATAACCAATTTCTCTTCCAAACACCAAAAGTCCTCTCAATGACGCTGCGTAATGGGAATGTCTTTTATTGAACATATTTTTTGTGTCTTGTGTTGCATTGCATGCTTGCTCAAAATTAGGTATGTGGAATCTCGTATCTGGATAAGGCTTGAGATACACTTGCTGCAACGGATATCCAGCATGAACCAAATATTATTTACCTGATATGTATTACATGATTAATATTGAGAGAAAATTGAATGAAGAGAGTAACAGAGTCTTAAGCGTACCTGCGGGAAGATGCGAGATGTTGTACTTATTATTCCATGTTGTAGCTTTAAAAATTCTGTTGTCGTGTGCACTGCCCTCCCAATCGGCAATGATAAAAGTGAAGCACATGTTAAAGTCACATACGACCATGATATTCTGCGTTTGGGACTCACAATGGCCGATGAATGCAATCTTCTCATTATTTGGATTATGTGCATTAACATGTGTTCCAACGATTGTTTTATAACAATTTTGGAAAGATAATGATGGGTTACGTTATAACCCTTGTTTTTTTAAAAAATTGAATGTAATAAATTCAAGGCATTACCTTAAAGAACATCATGTATCATGCATCGTGTGAAGACTCTATGGGGTTCGTTCAAGCGTAAGATTTGTTGGTTTTATGACTTGTGAAGAAAAACTCACAAATGTCTTCAACTCCACTGAGAAGTATTTGCAAATTGTTTCGGAAAAGTGTTGAAATTGCTCAATTGCTCCTCACATTAATTCATTTTACGATAATATATAGAGGGTTATCGCCAACACCTCTCGCAAAGTCATCCTGCAAGAGCCATGAAACTCATGATTTTTGTGTAGTTCCTCCAACAAATCATCGAATATCATTTGTGTTAGGTAGAATATAATATTAAATATCGTTGGTTGCCCCACAATCAACTCCCTAACTCTTTTGTCCTCAACATATGAGGATTTCATGCAAGGAGATCGATCTATGTATGAGTTATAATATTGGTACATTAAGCATACGACAGCTACAACTATCATTTTGCGCTTTTCTCTAGTTGCATCTATGTAGATCAAAATCTTATTGCTAACATAGAAGCATCATTGAATCAACAACAATCATATAAGAATATGAATAACATAATAAACTTATAAGCATCACTGAATAAGTTATGTCCCAAGTAGTTGAAATATCCATAGCAAAATGAAAAACAATATACAAACATAAATATCCCAAGTAATAGTAAATAAAAAAAGTCACTCAAATGTTGTCGCGATTATAAAAATGTCATAGGTACACCACTCTAAGGTCATCGGGCGTCTTGACAAAAAAAAACATCTGCGGGTCGGATCTTCAAGCAACTCTATCGCAAACAAGTACAATGGCAAATCCTTGGAAATTTCCCTTGTTGCTTTCAGAATTTACAGGACCTGTTCGACAGAATTTGCTTGAGTTGTGTGGGTTTCTATGTTGTATGAAGCCGCCAATTGTGATATCTAGCTTTTAAGGAAAACAACTCTAACTTTCTTTTTATTCTCAACCAGTAAATGCTTAGAATGACTGGTGGACTCAAGTTCATGGAGGTTCGAGCTGGAAAATTAGATGGAATCACCTGATTCGTCAGCTCCCAAGTTCTCGGGGGTGCCACAAAACCCTGTCTCACTAGGGCACATGCATTGTTGCCTGTAGCGACGGCAACCCCGACCATTCGATTTGACTTCTCCTCCAACTTAGGATTGAGTCCACTGATTTTAAATTTCTTTACAGTAGGAACCACCTACAAATTCATAACATATACTTCAATTTTAAAACAACATGAATTGACCAAATTAGGAGACATGCCAAAAAATTCATACCATAAGCCTTTCAGCCGACCACTTCTCAAAAGTATCAATGGTTCGCTTCACCGGATCCCACCTAGGCCCATTGATCCTCTTTTCAATTCCTTTCAAAATTTTCAATCCTTCTTGAGCTGATCCTACTTATTCTTTAATTGTATTTATCACACTCTTTGTTTATACTTTTCTTTAATTTTTTGATAATATTTTGCCACCCTTCATTGTTGAAATAGCTTGTAGGTATATTTTCGAGATTTATCTCCATGAGGCAAAGGTCACAAATATTATTTTTGTTTCTTTGTCTAACATTGCGAGTGTACTAGCCTCTTTGGTCTTAACCATTGTATTATTGATCCCGACTGTTTATATGCAACAGTATAACAATGACTTTAACTATAATTTTCACTTATATTTCCTTTGCAATAGAACCAAAAACTTGATCTTAAAGAAAATAAGAATTTAACTCTTGAATTTATATATATTAGGATACTACACAAGTATACGTATTGTTATCAAGTAATATAGGACTTTTTGATTAAGACCTCAATATCGAACCCACAAGAAAATTATGCAATATGCACTATTGAACAATAAACTTTCTATTCTAAAAAGACAATTACTTAAACTATAGATATTTTCATATTATTAAAATACAATTTTTTTTTGTAATCTTCATATTTTGACAAAACAATAACAACTAAATAAGTTAGCTTGAGTTTATGTAAAAGAAAATCACTTGATATGAAAATACATATCTCCTTATCATGAATCAGTAATAAGTATAAAAATTCTGTTGTGGAAGTATGCTAATTGTGTTGTGCCAAATATGAGCAATTATATTATTTACCCTTACTAGAGATGCTATAAATAACATTGGCTAATTTAAAGTTTGAATTCTTCTAAAGATCGGCTAGACAGGGAAGATACTAGCTCTCACTCTAGAGTTCCCTTGATTCCCTCCACCTAAGGGCTATCATCTCGCATCAGAACCTAAAACAATAATCATGGATGGTTAAGTTCATGGGAGTTGAATGCAAATAAATAGGAAAATATACTTTTCTAGGAATAACTCTCCACAACTTCCATCCAAACTTTAATTACTTATCATTTTAAGGAGAAAGATAAAGAAAAAACTACTCAGAATTCATGGAGAAAACAAAACCACACTTTAGTTTAAAAGTAGAAATCAATATCAAACCAACAAAGAAGTCTCGATTAAAACCAAAAGTAGTTTAAAACAAAAGATAAAAACTTATCTCAAATTCTCCACCAAACTCTTGAAGTCAAAATAAAACTAAAAACAAAAGAAAAAAGTAAATTTTGTGGTGCCTGAATCTCTCAACAAGATTCTCCACGATCTTCTTCTCAAGACTCCATCAATCTCTCCCTCTTCAAGCACCCACTTCAAATGTAAAAACTTCCTTCTTTTATAAATCTTCAAAAGGTGCCTTCTTCAAAATGTGTGCACATTCGATGAATCCTCCAAAGGATGCCTCCTTTCACAAGTATTTTAATAGTATTTTTGTTCTTAGTGGTCATAACCACATTCTTAAGCCAATAAGTGCCTCAAATACCTCTTCAAAATTTGGCCAAATGAAGAAAATTGTCAAATAACTGCCTCTGGCGCTTAGGCACGGCCTTCTCGATTTAACCGGCGCTTAAATGTCGGATCTGGCGCTTAGGTGTCAAAACACTTTAGCACAATTTTCACCTCTTTGCTCCAAATTTGATCCTTTTTCACTCCTTTAAGCCTTTTTTCACCATTTTACTTGTACCTGAAAGAAAAACACACAAATACCTACCATTAAAGCGCAATATCTCAAAAATAGGTATAAAAATGTGACTAAAAACACTATATATTTTAGGTGCACCAGCGTCTAAGAGCCAGATCCGGCGCTTAAGCGCCAGTGAAATAGAGAAGGTCGCGCCTAAGCGCCAGAGGCCCTGCGCTTATGCGTCAGAGGCAGTTATTTGACAGTTTCCTTCATTTGACCAAATTTTAAAGAGACATTTGATGTACCTATTGACTAAAGAGGGTGGTTATGACCACTATGAACAAAAATATTATTAAAAGACTTGTCAAAGGAGACATCCCTTAGAGAATATATCAAATTTGGACACATTTTGAAGAATTTCCAAGGCACCTCTTGGGAAATTTATAAAGGAAGGAAATTAAGACATTTGAAGGGGGTGCTTGAAAGTTCTGAAAAGAGTTTGAAGAGGAGTTCTGAGGAGTTTTGAGAGATAGTTTTGGAGAGATTTTCAGGTACCACACAAATTTACTTTATCCTTTTTGTTTTTAGTTTATTTTTAGGGTGTTGTAATCGAGAAGAGATTCAAAGGCATTTCAAGAGTTTGGTGGAGGATTTGAGATAAATTTTTATCTTTTGTTTTTAAACTACTTTTGGTTTTAATTGAGATTTCTTTTTGATGATAATGATTTCTACTTTTAAATTAAAGTGTGGTTTTGTTTTCTCCATGGATTCCGAGTAGTTTTCTTTATCTTTCTCCTTAAAATGATAAGTAATTAAAGTGTTGGATGGAAGTTGTGCAGAGTATTAATCTTTAATGTTGGAAGAAGTTGTGATGATTTAATTCCATGTGCTTTATTTACTTCTTGATCTGGCCCATCTAGATGTTAAAATTTGTTGTGGGAACATGTAAGAACCGAGATGGTATTGTCTCAGTCAACAATTCGAAAGAATCACATGAAGTTGTATGAATGAGAACGTAATTCATATAATTTTGTGAAAATAAATAGAAAAATAAAATTTGAAGGGTTTAGAGTTAGAAGACTTTAATGTGACAGGTTAAAGCCCCCAACTTGGTTTATTATTTGATGTTCTGATACCAGATGTTAGCCCTCGGGTGGAGGGAATCAAGAGAACTCTAGAGTGAGAGCTAGTATCTTTCCTACCTAGCTAGTCTTTAGAAATATTCAAACTTTAAATTAGTCAATATTCTTTATAACATCTATAGTAAGGGTAACGAATATAATATCTCTTATTTGGCACAATACAATTAGCATACTTCCACAACAGAATTCTTATACTTATTACTGATTCATGATAAGGAGCAAGGTATTTTCAAATAAGTGATTTTCTTTTACATAAATTCAAGTTATCTTATTTAGTTGTTATTGTTTTGTCAAAATATCAAAAATAACAAAAAAAGATTTGAATTTTAATATTGTGAAAATATCTATAGTTTAAGTAATTGTCTTTTTAGAATAGAAAGTTTGTTGTTCAATAGTGCATATTGCATAATTTTCCAGTGGGTTCGATAATCAGGTCTTAATCAAAAAGTCATATATTACTTGATAACGATATGTATACTTGCGTAGTATCCCAATATATATAAATTAAAGAGTTAAATTCATATTTTCTTCAGGATCAAATTTTTGTTTCTGTTGCAAAGTAAGGAAATATACGTGAAAATTATAATCAAAGTCATTGTTATACTGTTGCATATAAACTGTCGGGATCAAGTTTTGGCACCATTGTCAAGGAAAATTAAATAAGAAGATTGATTTAAAAGTAAATTTCTATTTTTAGAAAGTCTTATTTAAAATTTAAAAAGTTATAGTATTTTATGTTGTGTGCTTTATTTTATTTTATTTTATTTTATGTTAGTGTATGCGTAGTTCATGTTCTAAAGGACTAGTACCCTACGATTATGAATTAGGAAGAATTGTTAACAAAATCAGAAAAACAAACAAAATTAAAAATCTTGAAAAATCTAAAAAAATTACAGAAATGACAAACTAAAACAATCAAAATGCTGAAATTCATCAAGAATTTAGACCTTTACAGTAGATGAACCTCATTGTAGTATTCAAAAACCTACTGTAGTAGCTAATTCATTTGAACTTAAACCAGATATTATCCAAATGATATCAAATAATTAATTTAGGGGATCACCAACTGAAGATTCAAATTTACATCTTGCCAATTTTTTAAAATTGTGTGCTACATTTAAATATGATGATGTATCAGATGATGTCATAAGACTTAGGTTATTTCCTTTCCCATAGAGCGATAAAGCTATGATGTGGTTGAATTTGTTAGCACCTGGATCTATCAGAACTTGGTGTGATTTAACACAAAAATTCCTTGCTAAATATTTTCCTCCATCAAAAACTGCGAAGCTTAGAAATAATATTACATCTTTTAATCAGTTGGAAGGGGAATCTATTTATGAAGCATGAGAACGATTTAAAGAACTCTTAAGAAAGTGTCCACACCATACAATACCAGATTGGTTAATAATTTAAACTTTTTATAATGGATTAGCAGGAGTTAGATATGTGTCACTTAAAGAAAATTTAAAGTTAATTTAGAAAAACCAGCACCTCCATTTCCTTAGAATCTTCATCAACAGAAGTTGGATAAGCAATTTTCAAAATTTCTGGGGATTTTTAAGAAACTTACAATTAATATTCCATTTGCTGAAGCCTTAGAACAAACACCTAGCTATGTAAAGTTTATGAAGGATATTCTCAACAGAAAAAGGAAGTTTGAAGATAATGAGACTGTTGCACTTAGTTAGGAGTGCAGTGCTATCATTCAGAAAAAGCTTCATGAAAACTTAAAGATCCTGGTAACTTTACAATTCCATGTGCGATAGCATACAGATTTTATAGGAAAGCTTTATGTGATTTAGGTGTAAGCATTAACCTTATGTCATTATCAATATTTAAAAGATTGGGTTAGGAGAAATAACCTCAACTACTGTAACTCTGCAGTTAGCAGATCGTTCAATAATGTACTTTAAAGGAGTTATAGAAGATGTCCTAGTGAAAGTGGATCAATTTATCTTTCCTATTGATTTCATTGTGCTAGATATGAAGGAAGATAAAAAGATACCTATCATTTTGGGGAGACATTTCCTAGCCATAAGAGCAATGATAGATGTGCAAAAATAGGAATTAACAATGTGCGTCAATGATCAAATTGTTATTTTTAATATTTCAAGATCAATGAAGTATTCTGCAGAAGGTAAAGAGGAGAGTTGTAGGAAATAAATTAAATAGAGTTATATGGGAGAATTTTGAGAGAGAGGAGAGTTGTAGGAAATAAAAATAGTCATTTAAGTGTTTGAGACCATTTAGGGGTGGTATACTTAGGCCAATAGTGCATTTTAATTAAATTTAAAAATCTCAAAAACCATGCACTAGCGCCTAAGCGCCACATTCTTGCGCTTAAGCGCGATGTAACCCGAGAGGCAGGCACCTAAGCACCACTTACCCGTGCTTAAGCGCCAGTTCACAAAAATTGGTTCGCGAACGGTTAAAAGTGAAAATTAAACCCAAAAATTTCCATTTTCATGTTGTCATCTTCTTCTTCACAAGTTTGCAATTTTGAGAGCTAGCACAAGCCATTAAGTGGAGATTTCTTGGTGGAATTGAGCAAAATTTGCTAGATTCGGATTTCTTAAGGTAAGAGCTTTACTTCTATGTAAAAATTTTGGATTTTCACCATGTATTTTGAGTATATTTGGAAGAAGTCAAAAATTCAATATTCATGGTGAAAATTGAGGAAAAATCTATGGAAATTGTATAGGAAGTGTAGTTTAAAACTTGATTTTTGAAGTTATTGTGGAATTTTATGAAATTTGTAGCATGGCACCAAGAATGAAGAGGAGCAAAGAAAAAAGCCACTTTGATTCAAATTTGTGAGTTCAAAAGCTCAAGATAGGTACAGTGATGCTCTGCAATGACGAAAGTTTATCTAGGAGTGTTGTTTCAAAAATCCAGGTGGATCTATAGAATATTTGATCGTTCGCCGAAAGTTGGAACAATTCAGTTGTTTTTCTACTATGGCAGTTATTACTGTAGTTTGGGAGTTTTATGCAAACCTCTCTGAAGCTGAAGAGGATCGAGTCATGGTTCGAGAAAAATTGGTACCTTTTTCATAAGAGATAATCAATATGTTTTATCATTTGCCACCTGAGACTTTGTGTTTTTATGATAAATATAGTCCGATTGAGATGGAACCAGACGAGATTATTTCCTATTTAACTGTTGGAAGAGGACTCTAGAAAATCACAAATGAGAGAAGAGTCAACTTTGCCACATCAAAGTTAAGTGCACCTTCGAAGGCGTGACACTATTTTATTTTTGCTCGTTTGTTATCGAAGAATCATCTCAGTGAAGTTACCAGAGAGAGGGCGACGTTGAATTATTGTATCCAGGAAGGAAAGCTCATCAACATTGGAGCTTTGATTTATCAGACTATCATCAGTTCTGCTACTGCCACTACTACTGCAGGTCTGAGATTTGCTTCCTTGATCTTTTCTTTACGTGAGCAGACTGGAGTGAGATATGATAGCTGGGTGGAAGTACTGTTGCCTTTAAAGCCAATTACTAGTGTTAATGTGAAGTCATATTCGAAGCATTCTATTTTTGGCTGGAGAGAAGGATTTTCAAGGAGTTACAGAATGGAGATGTATTCTGCTTCTACATCTAGACCATCTACTTCTACAGGTGAGTCCATAGAAACTCAAACTCAAATATTACAGAGGATGGTCGACAATATCAATTATACCGCATATAAGGTAAGAAATTTAGAAAGCTTTGCAGACCACATTGATGGGTATAATAGAAGAAAAAGTAATTATGAACAAAAATTTCACTCATCTTTAGAAAACCTCATTAGGGGTAACATAGGAGTGCAATTTCCTCCATATCATAGATACCCTGATTATGATCCTACAAATGTCTGGAATAGCGATGATTCTGAAGATGATGAGAAGGAGGACTGAGTGATTTATTTTTATGTTTTTAATATGTGTTAGTCTATGTGCTTTGGACTTGAGACTTGTGATGTGTTTTTTATTTTTATGTTTGGACTTAAGACATGTGATGTGATGTGTTTTTATGTTTTGGACTTGAAACATGTATATTTGTGTATTGGTTTGGGTTTTGTGATGTGTGAGACTGTTATTTTGTTTAATTGAATTGTGATGTTGTGTTTTGTTAGTAGTTTGTTTTAAAATTCTAGGGTAGTAATTGTTGTTGTGTGTTGATTATTGTGTTAGTTAGTTAAGGATTGAACTTATTTCTATGTCTTGTGAAAAGTTAAAAATCTTGCTAACTTTAGTTTTAAATTTTAAACTCAGAAAACTACTACCCTGTATTTTTCTGTTATCATGTTAATGTGTGTTTTTATGTTGAGATTGGAAATCAAAGTTAGTGTGATAGTTTGTTTTTATGTTTGTATCAACTACTTAAAAGTTTACTGAATCTCTACATGTTGAATTGAAATGAAAATGATAGAAAATTAATCAAAAATTAATTTTACTCTTGTTTTTAGTTTTATACTTGTATAATTAAGGTATAAAAATTCTTGTAACCATGTTATTTCAAATTTTCATTCCTGCTTATTTATATTTGTTGTTAAATTGTTTAATCTGTTAAAAATTTAAGTTTGGGGGGGATGAAAAATATTTTTAAAGCTTGAATTTTATTTGTTCTTAAATGTGCTACAAGTAAATTTGATTTGAAAAGAAAAATGATTATATATATGAAGTTATATTATGGAAGTAAAATTTGATTATAGAAATGAGTAAGAAAATTTAGTTAAAATTATGAGTGATGAAGAAAAACTTTCATTTAAAAATTTTTAGTGTGGAAAATGTTAAATATAGTATAACTATCTTTAGTAAGAAAAATTGTATTTTTGAAAAATTTAGAAATTTAGACTTTTATTTTTAATACTTAAATTTCTTTTGTTGAAAATAATCTTCAAAACTAGTGTTATATTTTTAAGTAAAAGATTTATATCAGGACTTTACTTTAGGAAAGGAGAAGTGGAATTCAAAACCATTAAAGACCTATCCAGATATAGTAATCCTTACCTAGAAAAGAAAAAGAAAAAATAAGGGAGGAGAAGCTTGAGGATTAGTGTCTAATAAAAAATTGGTTCCACATTTGAACTTTTTAAAGTATAAGAGTTGAGAAACTATTAAACTTAAGGATATAATATAGTAAGTAAAATTATTCTTAATAAAAATTTTTAAGTGGAGATAATAAAAGGACTAAAGTCTAAACTTGGAGAATCTACAATATTTCTGAATTAGATAGGAACTTATATTTTCATCTTTCTTAACATTAAAAATTTCTAAACTTTAAGTTTTTCTTATTTACTGAATATTTTTTGTAAATTGGACTACTATATTTCTAAATATAAATTTTAGTAACTCCTAAAGAAACTCATATACATATATATTTATTTAGTTTTTAAAGATTGAAGTGTCACTTAGGGGACAAGTAACATTTTAAGTTTGGGGGATTTTGATACACCTAAAATATATAGTATTTTTAGACGCATTTCTATATCTATTTTTGAAATATTGCGCTTTAATGGAAGATATTTGTGTGTTTTTCTTTCAGGTACAAGTAAAAAGTTGAAAATAATAAAAGGAGTGAAAAAGGATCAAATTTGGAGCAAAAATGTAAAATTTGTGCAAAAGTGTTTTGGCGCCTAAGCGCTAGAAGCCATGTGCTTAAGCGTTAGAGACAATTATTTGGCGGTTTTCTTCATTTGGTCAAATTTTGAAGAGATATTTGAGGCACTTGTTGGCTAAAGAGGGTGGTCCTGACCACTAGGAACAAAAATATTATTAAAAGACTTGTGAAAGGAGACATCCCTTGGAGAATACATTGAATTTGGACACATTTTGAAGAATTTCCAAGGCACCTCTTGGGAAATTTATAAAAGAAGGAAGTTGAGACATTTGAAAGGGGTGCTTGAAAGTTCTGAAATGAGTCTGAAGAGGAGTCCTGAGGAGTTTTGAGAGATAGTTTTGGAGAGATTTTTAGGCACCACACAAAATTACTTTATCCTTTTTATTTTTAGTTTATTTTGAGAGTATTGTAAAAGAGAAGAAATTCAAAGGAACTTCAAGAGTTTGATAGAGGATTTGAGATAAGTTTTTATCTTTTGTTTTTAAACTACTTTTGGTTTTAATTGAGATTTCTTGTTGGTTTGACAATGATTTCTACTTTAAAACTAAAGTGTGGTTTTGTTTTCTCTATGAATTCCGAGTAGTTTTCTTTATCTTTTTGCTTAAAATGATAAGTAATTAAAGTGTTGGATGGAAGTTGTGGAGAGTATTAATCTTTAATTTTGGAAGAAGTTGTGATGATTTAATTCCATGTACTTTATTTACTTCTTGATCTGGTCCATCTAGATGTTAAAATTTGTTGTGAGAACAAGTAAGAACCGAGATGGTATTGTCTCCGTCAACAATTGGAAAGAATCACGTGAGGTTGTATGAATGAGAATGTAATTCATATGATTTAGTGCAAATAAATATGGAAATAATCTTTGAAGGGTGTAGAGTTAGAGCACTTTAAAGTGACAGGTTAAAGCCCCCAACTTGATTTATTATTTTAAGTTCTGATACTTGATGTTAGTCCCCAGGTGGAGGGAATCGAGGGAACTTTAGAGTGAGAGATGATATCTTCTCTGCCTAGCTAGTCTTCAGAACTATTCAAACTTTATATTAGCCAATGTTCTTTATAACATCTCTATTAAGGTAAAGAATAAAATTGCTCTTATTTGGCACAACACAATTTGCATGCTTCCACAACATAATTCCTATACTTATTACTGATTCATGATAAGGAGGAAGATATTTTTCAAATTTAGTACTTTTCTTTACATAAACTCAAGTTATCTTTTTAAATTGTCACTGTTCTGTCAATATATCAAAAATACCAAAAAGACTTGAATTTTAATACTGCGAAAATATTTATAGTTTAAGTAATTGTATTTTTAGAATAAAAAGTTACTGTTCAAAAGTGCATATTGTGTATTCTCCCTGTGGGTTTGATATTCAGGTCTTAATAAAAAAATCTTATATTACTTGATAACGATACATATACTTGTGTAATATACCAATATATATATATATATATATATAAATTGAAAAGTTAAATTCTTATTTTCTCCATGATCAAGTTTTTGGCACTGTTTTAAAATAAGGAAATATAAGTGAAAACTATAATTAAAGTCATTGTTATACTATTGCATATAGACAGTCGGGATTAAACGCCAAAACACTTTCACACAAATTTCACATTTTTGCTCCAAATTTGATCATTTTTCACTCCGTTTAGCTATTTTTAACCTTTTTACTTGTACCTGAAAGAAAAACACATAAATACCTTCCATTAAAGCAAAATATCTCAAAAATAGGTATAAAAATGAGTATAAAAACACTATATATTTTGGGTGTATCAATTTCTATGATGAAAAAAACAAAATTACATAGATAAAAATGCAACAATATATACACATGCACACACTCCACCACACCAACATACTATACCTCCACATGACTCTGCAACAACACATTCACACGCCACAGCATCACACATTCCACCACACCACACCATCACACATCCACACACTGTACCACACCATACACCTCCATACACCTAACCAACCAACATACTACACCTCCAAACCACTCCACAACAACAAACTCACACACCACACCATCACACACTCCACCACACCATCACACCTCCACCCACCATCATACCACCACACACTCTGCTATACCACATACCTCCACACACCTAACCAACAAACATACCACACCTCCACACCATTCCACAACAGCACAGGCACACACCACACCATCACACCTCCACCACACCATCACACCTCCATACACTCTATCAGACTAACATGCCACACCTCTACCCCAATCCACAACAACACATTCACACACCACACCATCACACACTCCACCGCACCACACCATCACACACTCCACCGCACCACATCATCAAACCTCCATCATACCATCACAACATTGCACCACCAACACACCATCACACCTCCACAAAATCCACCACACCAACATACCATACCTCCACACCATTCCACAACAACAAAGTCACACACCACACCATCACACACACTCAACCACACCACACCATCACACCTCCACCAACTCCACCAAACCAACATACCACACCTACACACCACTCTACAACAACACACTTACACACCACACCATCACACACTCCACCACACCACACCATCACACCTCCACCACACCATCACACGTCCACACACTACATCACACCACACACCTCTACACATCCAACCAACCAACATACTACACCTTCACAACACTCCACAAAAATAAAGTGATCACCACACCATCCCACACTCCACTACACCATCACACCTCCACACACTCCACCACACTAACATGTCACACCTTCAAATCACTCCAAAACAACA
>NEWO01000343.1:210727-233368 GCA_003013225.1 Phalaenopsis aphrodite | reverse complement strand
CCACACCATCACACACTCTACCACACCACCACATCACACCTCTACTGCACCATCACCCCTCCGCAAGCTCCATCACACCTCCACACCACTCTAAAACAACAAATGCACACACTACACCTTCACACATTCCACCACGCAACACCATTACACCTCCATCGCATCATCAAACACCACACCACCACACCATCACACCTCCATCACACCATCATAGACCACACCATCACAATTCCTCAAACTCCACCACAATAACATAACACACATCCACACCACTCCACAACAACACAGTCACACACCACACCATCCCTCCACCACCTCCACCACATCAACATACCACACCTCCACACCTCTCCACAATGACACATTCAAACACCAAACCATCACACACTTCACCAAACCACATCATCACACCTCCACCACAACAAAACACCACACTATCTCACCTCCACACATTCCAACACACCACACACAAACCACACCAATACATATAGACCACATAAAATACTTATGGCCACAACAAATACATACAGATCACAACAAACCACCACACCACAGGACCACGACTGCTTACCCATGGCCACAACAAATACATACATACCACATCATAGGTCCACAACACACTTGCTCAAGAAAAAAATCCTACTCTAAAATAGAGCCAACACCTGCTCCTCATAGCTGCAAACTGACCAAAGGAAAATATGTTGAGATTTTCATACCTATTTTACACTGATTTTGATGATATTGCACTTTAAAGAAGGGTATTTTTGATGTTTTGTTGCAGTATGATAAATTATGGACTTTTGGAGAAAAAGAAACAAAAATGGTGCAATTTGAAGCAAACACGAGCAAGAAATGGAATTTTACCCTGTCACCTTTCGATAAGTTTTTCGATGCTTAATCTCTTTTACACTTCTTGCATATTTTTGAATGAGATTACACTTTAAAGGAAGGTTGTTTTCATGCTTATTTTGTAGGGTTATCTGTTAGCAACACAACGCAATTGAAATGGGGCGAAACAGAGCCAAACGGAGTGAAACGGTGGAGCTGTGCAGTCTGCTCGTCGACGACGCCCAAAACGGCGCCGACGGCGAGATTTACCCGAGAAGACCAAAAAATGACAGAAAAGCTCGCCGACAGTGCTCTCGAGCCCACCGACGGCGCCCGGGACCACTATGGACCGACTTTGGTGGTTATGGGCTCATATTCAACGTATTTGGACGCTTTTTGAAAGGATTTTTGTGATAACTCTTCAAACTTCATCCCTACACTTTAAAAGAATGAATTTAGGTTAGAAAAAGGGGGTTTTTGTGAGAGGAATGTTAGGAAAAGTGTAGAGAAAGTTTAGGGTTTTTAGAATAGGAGTAGAAATGTAGATTTCTACCCTTTTGGAGAGATTGGAGAGGAGATTTTGAGAGAATTTGTAAGGAGATGTTCTAGCATTGCATGGATCGACGGGAGATTTTGTGGGAGAGATATTCGTCTTTCTTTTAAAGGGAAAAAGCTAAGTATTGTGTTCTTTATTAGCTTTTAATTTTCTTAAACACTTATTTAGTGGATTTACTTTGGTTAAATGAAGTTTTCATTGTGTTTTCTTCGTGCTTTGTAATGTGTTTCTCTTACTCTCTCTTCTTGTTTGGAAATAATGACATAAGAAGATTATGTAGTTTTTTTCATTTTACTTTTCTTTTGTAATGAGTAGAATTCATGTTTAGGATTTTGTGATGCATGTTAGAAGCAGATTTAATTATCAATGTGATTGTTTTTANGTATTGTGTTCTTCATTATCTTTTGATTTTTTTAAAAACTTATCTAGTGGATTTGCTTTGGTTAAATGAAGTTTTCGTTGTGTTTTCTTCGTGCATTGTGATGAGCTTCTCTTACTCTCTCTTCTTGTTTGGAAATAATGACATAAGAAGATTATGCCGTTGTTTTCATTTTACTTTTCTTTTGTAATGAGTAGAATTCATGTTTAGGATTTTGTGATGCATGTTAGAAGTAGATTTAATTATCAATGTGATGATTTTTACTTGCACTTTATTTACTTTACAATAAAAACCTGTGGTAGTGTTTAAATTTGTTGTAATTGCATTAAGACCCGAGAGAGCTGTGTAATTCTCAACAAAGTAGAACCACATTCACATTCAGATTCCTTTTATAATTTTTTAGGAATAGTCAACAGGAAATTCCTATGGCTACACCCTAGGCTACTAAAGAGGAAAAACTAAACCTCAACCAAAAGTGAGGTCAACACCAGCTTAATATAAACCCTTCGTATTAAATAGGGGAACTTGTTGGTAAATAAATTGGTTTCACAGACCAAACAGACATCATATATTTCTTAAATTATTTGATCGGGCATCATCCTCAAGTCTTATGTTTATCATTCAGGATGGACACAAGGTTTGAGGTATAACGCTCTTTCATTTAAACTATGAAAAATATGGGGTCGGTTTGATTTTATATTTTTCTAAAACTTAAATATATATATATATAAATTAAAATGTCTTTTAGAAGCGGGCGATGAGATTTCGATTCTGGTGACCGACAGCTTCCAACAGACAACTCCACGACCAAAAAAATAGAGTTGACAAGAGTCTAAACAAATACATAAATGCAAATGTCGCAAGTCCAAACCACATAGTCCAACCACATTACAAACATCAAAATAAATAACTCAGTCCTCCTCCTCATCATCCTCAGAATCATCGCTATTCCAGACATTTGTAGGCCCATAATCAGGGTATTTAGGATATGGAGGAAATTGCAATCCTGGGTTACCCCTAATGAGGTTTTCCAGAGATGAATAAAATTTCTCTTCATAATCACTTTTTCTTCTACTATACCCATCAATATAATATGCAAAGCTTTCCAAATTTCTTACCCTATCTGTGGTATAGTTGATATTGTCTATCATCCTCTATAATAGTTGAGTTTGAATTTTCATAGACTCACCTCTAGACTTAGAAGCTCTTGAGGTAGATGGTCTACATGTAGATGCAGAAGAGGTAGAAGCAGTAGACGTTACCATTCCATAACTCTTTGAAAATCCTCCTCTCCAACCAAAAATAGAATGCTCGAAATGTGACTACATTAACACTTATTATTGGCTTTAGCGGCAACAATACTTCTTCCTAACTATCATACCTCACTCCAGCCTGCTCACATAAAGAAAAGATCAAGGAAACAAATCCTAGACCTGCAGTAGTAATGATAGTGGCAGAACTGATGATAGTCTGATAAATCAAAGCTCCAATATTGATGAGTTTACCTTCTTGAATAAAATAGTTCAGTGTTGCTCTCTCTCTCTGGTAACTTCACTGAGATGATTTGTAAATAATAGACGGGCTGAAATAAAATAGTGTCTTGCCTTCGAAGGTGCACTTAATTTTGAGGTGGAAAAATTGACTCTTCTTTCATTTTCACCTTTTCCGACAGTCAAATAGGAAATAATCTCATTTAGCTCCATCTCAGTAGGACTAGTTCACATAAAACTCAAAGTATCAGGTGGTAGATGATAAAACATATTGATTACCTCCAGTGAAAAATGTACCAATTTTCCTCTAACCATGACTCGTTCGTCTTCAGCCTCAGGTAGGTTAGCATAGAACTCCCTAACAACAGAAATAACGACCACAACAGAAAAACAACAGAATCATTCCCATCATCGGCGAACGATTAGATCTTCTACAGATCCACCTGGACTCTTGAAACATTGCTCTTGGATAAGTTTTTGTTATTGTAGAGCATCACTGTACCTATCTTGAGCTTTAGAACTCACAAATTTGCTCTAATCAAAGTGGTTTTTTTCTTTGCTCCTCTTCATTATTGGTGTCATTCTACAAATTTCATAAAATTTCACAATAACTTCAAAAATCATGTCTAATCCACTAAACTAAACTCCTATAAGTATAAACTACACTTTCTATGCAATTCCATAGATTTTTTTCTCATTTTTCACCATGAATAGTGATTTTTGAGTTCTTCCAAATGTACTCAAAATACATGGTGAAAATCCAAAATTTTTACATAAAAGTGAAACTCTTAACTCAAGAAATCCAAATCTAGCAAATTTTGCCCAATTCCACCAAGAAATCTCCACGAAATGGCTTATTGTAGATTTCCAAATTGCAAACTCGAGAGGTTTAAGGTGACGGTGAGAGTAAAAATGGCAATTTTTGGGTTTATTTTTCACTTTTAACCATTCGCAAACTGATTTTCGTGAACCGGCGCTCAGGCGCAGATTAGTGGCACTTAGGTGCCAACCTCACGGTTTACATCACGTTTAAGCGCGAGAATGTGGAGCTTTGGCGCCAGTGCATGATTTTTTATATTTTTAAACTTAAGAAAAATGTAATATAAGCTTAAGTATATGATATACCTAAAATATATAATGTTTTTAGACACATTTTTATACCTATTTTTGAGAGATTGCGCTTTAATGGAAGGTATTTGTGTGCTTTTCTTTCAGGTATAAGTAAAAAAGTTGAAAAATGCTAAAAGGAGTGAAAAAAAATCAAATTTGGAGCAAAAATGTGAAATTTGTGCAAAAGTGTTTTGGCGCCTAAGCGCCAGATCCAGCGCTTACGCGCCGGTGAAAGGAGAAGGCCGCGCCTAAGCGCCAAAGGCCCCGCACTTAAGCATCAGCGGTTGTTATTTTGTGGTTTTCTTCATTTGACTGAATTTTGAAGAGACATTTGAGGCATCTATTGGTTAAAGAGGGTGGTTATGACCACTAGGAACGAAAATATTATTAAAAGACTTGTGAAAGGAGGCATCCCTTGGAGAATACATCGAATTTGGACACATTTTGAAGAATTTCGAAGGCACCACTTGAGAAATTTATAAAAGAAGGAAGTTGAGACATTTGAAGTGGGTGCTTGAAAGTTTTGAAAAAAGTTTGAAGAGGAGTCCTGAGGAGTTTTGAGAGATAGTTTTGGAGAGATTTTCAGACACCACACAAATTTACTTTATCATTTCTGTTTTTAGTTTATTATGAGAGTGTTGTAAAAGAGAAGAGATTCAAAGGAACTTCAAGAGTTTGGTGGAGAATTTGAGATAAATTTTTTATCTTTTATTTTTAAACTACTTTTGGTTTTAATCGAAACTTCTTATTAGTTTGACAATGATTTATACTTTTAAACTAAAGTGTGGTTTTGTTTTCTCCATGGATTCTGAGTAGTTTTCTTTATCTTTCTCCTTAAAATGATAAGTAATTAAAGTTTTGATGGAAGTTATGAAGAGTATTGATCTTTAGTGTAGCAAGAATTTGTGATGATTTAAATCCATGTACTTCATTTACTTTTTGATTTGACCTATCATGATGTTAAAATTTATTGTGAGAACATGTAAGAACCAGGCTGGTATTGTCTTAGTCAACAATTGGAAAGAATCACATGAGGTTGTATGAATGAGAATGTAATTCATATGATTTAGTGCAAATAAATAGGAAAATAAACTTTGAAGGGTGTAGAGTTAGAGTACTTTAATGTGACAGGTTAAAGCCCCCAACTTGATTTATTATTTTATATTCTGATACGAAATGTTAGCTCCGAGGTAGAGGGAATCAAGGGAACTCTAGAGTGAGAGCTGGTTTCTTCTCTGCCTAGCCGGTCTTCAGAACTATTCAAACTTTAAATTAGTCAAAGTTTTTTATAGCATCTCTAGTAAGGGTAAATAATATAATTTACTTTTATTCAAAGTTTTTTAACGAAAATTTAAACTATTTAAACTATTTAAACTATTCAAACTATTCATATCAAGTGATTTTCTTTTACATAAACTTAAGTTATCTTATTTAGTTGTTATTGTTTTATCAAAATATCAAAAATACCAAAAAAAGATTTGAATTTTAATACTATAAAAATATCTATAGTTTAAGTAATTGTTTTTTAGAATAGAAAGTTTGTTGTTCAATAGTGCATATAATTTTCCTGTGGATTCGATATTTGGGTCTAAATCAAAAAGTCTTATATTACGTGATGACAAAACGCATACTTGCGTAGTATCCCAATATATATAAATTAAAGTGTTAAATTCTTTTTTTCTTCAGGATCAAGTTTTTGCTTCTGTTGCAAAGTAAGGAAATATAAGTGAAAATTATAATTAAAGTCATAGTTATACCGCTGCATATAAACAATCGGGATCAGTATACCGCCTCTCAATGGTCTCATAACACTTAAATGACTATTTTCCTCTCCCTTAACTCTCTTTTTTCTCAAAATTCTCCAAAATAACTAATTCAATTCGAGGATAAAAATAACACAAATTTTCAAAAAAAACAAACATATACATTCATTCACAAACAATTACAAATACATATAATACTTAGTTCTCATTCTAAATAGTCTCGGATGAGAAAATCTTCTAAATACAAACACTAAACTAATTAACATAAACTCCAAAAATAGTATTTAACTCTTAACACATAACACATTAAACAACGAATCCTAACAAACAAACTCTAACATAGAACTTAATTCCATTATTCATTTGTTTGGACAAATTCCGGTCTTCATTAGTCTCTCCTGTGGCAATCAGAATATAAAGTTGAAAAAACGGACCGTAGTGACATGCTCTGATATTATCTTCTTTTATCCATTTCTGTTTAAGATACATCTCCTTATCCGCTTCCTCTATATAACTAGTATGACTAAATTACATTTTCAATTGTCATCCAATATGCTCTAGATGGGCATGAATCTCAATTACCTGTGTCTCTAGTAAAGTCATGACAGTCTCAATTTTGTTGATCTTTTCCAATATTCCTTCAATACTAACGACTAAGAAACTGTTATACATCTCTTGTGCACTATGACTAATGAATTTCTTCCTCATGGTCTCTTCCTTCTTCTTCAAATCCATCTCCCATGAAGACATCTTCTCAAAATCTATCTTTCCCGTAGACATTAGTGCTGAAAATGATTTGGGGTGAAATTCCTTCACTAAACTTTTCTATTTATAGGCCTAAATCCCTCTAGTAACTCCTAGGCACGTCCTAAAACTGCCTTGGCACATTTTAGTCAACCACTTGGCTGTTAAACCTTCTAGAATCGAAATTTCACACATGGTTTTTAACTCCCGCACTTAAGTGCCGAATATTGGCACTTAAGTGTCAGTTTTCAATTTTGCACCAGTCAACTTAACGTCCAAATTCTCATTTTAGCATGTATAGATCACTAAATCAAGTCTTAAAATCATTACTAACACATAATACTCTAAAAAATACTACCTCAAATTTCTTTTAATCACATACAAACAACATTCAAAGCAAAACAAACTGATAACTATGGGTTGTCTCCCACAAAACGTTTGGTTTAACATCGTCAGCCCGACGTAACCAGTGCTTATTCTGGTTGACCAAACGTCATTCGATTGTTAAATTTATGTTAATCCCCTATTAAATAAGGTGTCAGTCTATGAACATTACTTTATCATTTTTAAGATGTTTAATATCCACAACTCCCTAAGAATAAACTTTTATCACAACAAATGGGCCCATCCACCTGGACTTAAGTTTGTCTGGAAATAATATTAACCTTGCATTATATAGCAAAACTTGTTGCCCTAGCTGAAAATTTTTAGTAAGAATCCTTCGATCATGCCACATCTTCATCTTTACTTTTTAAATCTTAGCTTTCTCATAAGATTTATTCCTTATCTCTTCAGGTTCATTTAATTGCAATAATCTTTTCCCACCAGCATTCTTTAAATTATAATTTAACTCTTTAATCAACCAATATGCTTTATGCTCAAGTTCAACTGGTAAGTGATAAGCTTTCCAAAATATTAGCTTATATGGGGACATTTCTATAGGAGTTCTGTATGCAATCCTATAAGCCCACAAAGCATAGTCAAGTTTAATGTCCAAAGGATGCCTCTTTTCATAAGTCTTTTAATAATATTTTCGTTTCTAGTGGTCATAACCACCCTCTTTAGTCAATAGGTGCCTCAAATGTCCCTTCAAAATNCTTCACTAAACTTTTCTATTTATAGGCCTAAATCCCTCTAGTAACTCCTAGGCACGTCCTAAAACTGCCTTGGCACATTTTAGTCAACCACTTGGTTGTTAAACCTTCTAGAATATGAATTTCACACATGGTTTTTAACTCCCGCGCTTAATCGTCGAATATTGGCACTTAAGTGTTAGTTTTCAATTTCGCACCATTCAACTTAACGTCCAAATTCTCATTTTAGCATGTATAGATCACTAAATCAAGTCTTAAAATCATTACTAACACATAATACTCTAAAAAATACTACCTCAAATTTCTTTTAATCACATGCAAACAACATTTAAAGCAAAATAAACTGATAACTATGGGTTGCCTCCCACAAAGCGCTTGGTTTAACATTGTCAGCCCAACGTAACCAGTGCTTATTCTGGTTGACCAAACGTCATTCGATTGTTAAATTTATGCTAATCCCCTACTAAATAAGTTGTCAGTCTATGACCATTCACTTTAAACACTTTATCATTTTTAGGATGTTTAATATACACAGCTCCCTAAGAATAAACTTTTCTCACAACAAATGAGTCCATCCACCTGGACTTAAGTTTGTCTGGAAATAATATTAACCTTGCATTATATAGCAAAACTTGTTGCCCTAGCTGAATTTTTTTAGTAAGAATCCTTTGATCATACCACATCTTCATCTTTACTTTTTAAATCTTAGCTTTCTCATAAGATTTGTTCCTTATCTCTTCAGGTTCATTTAATTGCAATAATCTTTTCCCACCAGCATTTTTTAAATTATAATTTAACTCTTTAATCAACCAATATGCTTTATGCTCAAGTTCAACTGGTAAGTGACAAGCTTTCCAAAATATTAGCTTATATGGGGACATTTCTATAGGAGTTCTGTATGCGGTCTATAAGCCCACAAAGCATAGTCAAGTTTAATGTCCAAAGGATGCCTCTTTTCATAAGTCTTTTAATAATATTTTTGTTTCTAGTGGTCACCCTCTTTAGTCAATAGGTGTCTCAAATGTCCCTTCAAAGTTTGGCAAAATGAAGTAAACCGTCACATAACTACCTCTGGCGCTTAAGCGCGGTGCCTCTAGTGCTTAGGCATGGCCTTCTTTGTTTCAATGGCGCTTAAGCGCCAAAACACTTCAGCACAATTTTCACCTTTTTGTTCCAACTTTGATATTTTTTCACTCAATTTAGCATTTTTCACCTTTTTTACTTATACCTGAAATAAAAACACACAAATACCTTCTATTAAAGTGCAATATCTCAAAAATAGGTATAAAAATGTGTCTAAAAATACTATATATTTTAGGTGTATGAGGTATGGGAACAGTTTCTTTGATTTTTGGTTGCAAACATGAAAACATGGTTATTGTGTGTGCTGCCCTCCCATCTAACCATAATGAAAGTGAAGAACATGTTAAGGTGACACACGATTTTGTGTGAGAGCGCCACAACTTCCAATGTAGGCAACCTTTTTTGTACCGGATAGTCGTGCATCGACGTACATTTTGTCAATAGTTCCAATATAGTTATGTCATATGTGATATATTTCATTAAAATTTCACATGTAACTCATGTTGATGTATGAATTATATTTAAAAAATTAAAATACATTGAAGAGCGACTGTGCTGAGGGTTATTTGCAATTTGTGTAGGAATGGACTGGAATGTGGGATACTCGAGCTTAACTATCTTGGATGCCTAACTTACAAGAGCATTCAAACCCAATGTGAAATACCTGCTGATAGTCTATGATGAATATTGAAATCGCTCTATAACTCCTCTAATAGAATCGTTCTGTGATAAGTTGAAGAGGGTTATTGTTAACACCTATCTTCTTTTTGTTCTTGTGGATCTGTGTAATCCATGATGGTATTGAAGTTTATTAAGCAGATAGATAAATATCTCTTTTGTCATATGGAACATGTTCGCAAATCATGTTGGGTGGCCCTATAATAGCTCACCAACCAATTTATCCCCAAAATAACTCGACGTCATACAAGGGGGTTGGTCGACGTAGAAAAAGGTAGTACTCATATAACAATATAAGAATAATAGCAACTTTTTATTGTAGTCCAACTGTTCTGGATCCATACGAAATTTTTTTTGAAAAGGATAATGTTAAAATTTCAACATAGAAGAGCTTAAACCATCTTAAGAAAACATAGAACTTCTGAAAATGGGATATAATAATCAGTAATATTATGATAAAAACATACTGATTGTGCGTCTTAGAAAGCAAATAAACAATCCATGAAACAAATTTGAAGGTCTAATAAGAAAACAAACAGAAACTATCTTAAACAGTCATTCATCCATGAAAGAAAGTAAATAATCTATTCAAAATTCTAGTTCTATCTTCAAAAAAATCTGTTTGTAGGTTGGGCCTCCTAGGAACTTCACATAGTTTACATAGAGTTGTTTCTCCCCCTTAACTCCAGGATATGTATAGGACTCGAAGACAATCATCAATGGAGGTGTCGTGTGAGGTATTAAACTTAAATATGTAGGATTCAACTAATCTTGTTATTGTACCTTTGATGAAGGCAGCTCCTTTTTCTCTTTTCTCCACCCTGGGCCATTTTGACCCGCATGTGAATTAAACATCCCTGTGGCTTTGGCTGGGGTCTTCTCCTGAGTCACTTACCTGCTTAGTTCGAATGAAAACTGGTGAGCCGACAAACCCCTGCTTGCTTAAGGTGAAAGCATGAGCTCCCGTTGGGACAACTCCATTGAACATGTCGTCCAGCTTCTTTCTAGAACCAGATTAATGCTACTAAATTTGAATTTTCTGACTGCCAACACTGTCAGGAAGTTATTACAACTTTTATTAGTTAAACAATTTTAGTGTGAAAAATAATGAAAGAAGAAGTAATCTTAGGTATGTTATTACCTCTAATTTTTCAGCCCACTAATCATCCAGTGCATCAATTGTCCACTTCAATGGATCTCAACCCAATCTCGTTATTACCTTTTTGAGTTATTTCCATATTTTCCAATCCATCTTTAATTGATCTCACTTATTCTTAAATTTCATCCTATCAAAATCTTTTCATGTCAATTTCTTGAATTTAGCCTTAAGATTTTGCCACCTTTCTTTGCTAGAATGGGTGGTGAGTCTATTTTTCAGCTCGATCTCCCTCAAACAAAAATCACAAAATATAATAGTGATCTTCCTATCCCACATGGCAGATGATCCAGCCTTTTTAGTCTTATTCATCGTTTACTGTCAAATAAATGGATTACCATAAAATGAATTCTTTCATAACACAAAATGCTCCAGGAAAAAGACAAGCACATTTCAAATAACTAATGATAACATAAAAATTTGTCATAACATAAAAATTTGTCATAACAAAAAAAAAAGATAAGCACATTTCATAAATTTTTTGGTAATCGGTTAATGAGGCCAAACCAAAGAAAGCAAAAAGGCAGGGGCATTTAAATGCATACCAAGTACATCTTAAGAAAAAAACAACAACAAATAAACGAGAAAAGTAATGGTAAGGAGATCTACCTCACTTCATTCAAATACATCTTGGGTATGACCATTAACCTATTTCATTGATTACATTACCATTTCATAAAAAAATCCTAAATTAGCTCAAATTGATTAAGCTATGAATGAATGAAATGAGGTAGTTCTCCTTCTCAAATGTAATGGTTCCTTTACCAATTTTTAGAGTTACTGACATTTTCAATTATATCATTCCATGTGTCCTTGGTAGCATCATATCATTTTTTTAGCTCTCGGCCATTGAAGAGTCCGTGAGGGATGAAATGATGAAGTTTATTGTTTTTTTTTGTTTACTTATACAACTTCTAGCAGCTTGCTTTTTTTTCCTTATATTCCTCATCAATAATAAAATGTCCTGACTATGAAGTTCACAAGTACCATTGACTGCTGCAAATAAAAAGATGCTAAAGACCTTCATAAAATACTTTAACTTTATGTGAATCCTAGCAATACAAGCATATCTTTCTCTATCATTGGTTTGTTTCCCCCAAAATTATAAAGTCTCTATTTTTCAGTACTAAAATTTTGATATTTTTTGTAGATCAAGCTAGCATCAGTGAAATTGGCAATGAAATACATGAAGAGAGTGACATCCGAGATTTCAACCATAGCTGGTGGCCCCAAAGAAGAGGATCTTATGCAACAGAGTGTTAGTTATGCCTTCTGAGTACATTAAGTACTATTTACATGGTGCTAGCATCATGAAATAAACCACAATATCAAGATCAAGAGAATGCAAAACCACAAGTAAAATAAACATGATATTTCCATACTCATTCCAAAATGCTGATTCTTTCAATTCCCTCTTCCACAACAGAGAAAAAAAAAACAAAAAAGAAGCGGAGGCGCGATTTAGCATAGTGCACCAGAAGAAAAAATAAAAAAAGGTTGAGTTTACTTATCAAGAAGGATTGCCAAAGGAGGAAGCCACGGCTAGGGCAAAGGAGGAGCACGATAGGTTTACCTGATGAGGGAAGCGAAGTAATATAGGTTGGAAAGAACGCTGCCCGCGGGCCATGTCTTTAAAAAATAAAAAAAATATAGTTTTGGTATAAGCTAGATAAACGCGCAAAACCAACGACATGATATCGTTTTCAAAACAACGCCCGCAGTTATAAGCTGCCCCAAACAAACACTTAATCATGCTAAATCCATCTGCCCATACCTTCCATTCCATCAACATAAAATAATTTATACTATTGCTTCTCATGCAACCAAGCCATCTTCGCTTTTTCCAACCCTTCTCCCTCTGACCAATCGACCAAAGCTTCCCTCTTGCATACTCTCTCGCCGAATCAAGAAAACCTCTCATCACTCTCATATTTGCACGCTCTTATCTCCCTCTGCAGTTCTCCCTTTTCGAGGAGAAAATTTTTTATACGGAGTCTGGACACAGCTCTGCGTGCGGAACAGTAATATGCCGCCACATGTGCTATACCAAGCCCACCTAAAAAAATATTAAAGTGAAACCGCAGATGTCATTGGGAGTGCTATTGAGGAGTTATTGGGGTATTAACTCAAATAATATCATAATAACCCCCAATAACCTCCGCAGTTTCACTCCAATAACCTCTATAATAGCCCTCAACAAGCTCTCAATAACATCCGTCGTTCCACTCCAATAACCCCGTCCAAACAGCCCACCTAAAATTTTCCAGCCGGATCGCAAGCCTTTCTCTGCCCAGCTCATCCGCTGCCTTCCTCTCCCAAGTCGAGCAGCTCCGTCCTGCTCGCCGAACTCTCAACGATCTCCGTTCCTCTCCACTGAATCTTCTCCCCGCTGCATCACCCCAAGCAACCTGCCAGCTCTCTTTCTGATGAGCAACTCTAACGTCACAAAACAAAGCCAAAGTTCAGCCTTTCCACCCTCCTGTTTCTCCCGCCGGTGAACCATTCCACCGACGAACAGATTGCAACCCCTATTTCGTAGCCGTACCCTCTGAAGCTCTGAAGTTAATGTGTAAGCTTCTCTCTGGAAGAGTCCTTGTGGCTGTTTCAGTGCAAGGTCTTCTTCATCAGTTGTGTTCTTGAATCTGATTGATGGGAAGAACACACTAAAGTTGAGCCCTTTGGATGGTGCATAATGCCAGAAATGAACAAAAGGGAAGTAAAGGATAGGTAAGCTGAAGATGATCGAGGGCTGTGCAATAAAGATGAGCATAAGATCAACAACGATGCCATGGATTTAAATGAAGACTCATGTACTTAAAGTAGCAATAGTAGCACATATCCCTATGCCGGAGAAGCTGCAGCACAAATCATCAATTCCTATTGTTAGATTTGAGGGCTTTCTTAATTTGATGGTTTTTTAGGTCTTGTTGGAGAATGATGATTCTGCCATCCAAGAGGGATGATGTTTCTATTGTAATTGAGTGCAAACGTAGAGTGATGGTTAGTTAACCTCTAGCACTAGATCTATTGTCCTCGTGTAACATCTTTGTTATTAGTTGTTATTCCAATCCAGAACGAAAGCTTCTCTTGTCAAACTAGAGAACAGCATCGTCCACCTCAAAGAGAGGAAGAAAGGAAGGATGGTAAAAGCAGATTGGAGGGAATGAATTCTTATGCTTATATGTTGTTCATTTGCAGGCATATAAAGCCCCATGCACGCTTTTTAAGAACAGGGGTTTAAATATCCGCCTGATGGCTACATCATTTTTTTTTTACAGGTACACGGAGCCTCGTACATTTTATTTTAAGCGTGGTAGGTTATGAAGACCCAAAGATTGCAGTGTCGAAAAACTCTAATTATGTGCTCTTTTTTAAGCATGGTTGGAAGGTCCCAGCTCCTCAATGCGGTCCTCGAGCAAGGGATGATGTCAGGAGGCAGCCGAAATGTTGTCAGATTTTCGTCTAAATGCCGCTTAAAATGAGATTTTTGTCTAAGTGCCGCTTACAATGAGTAATCCAATTGAAATCATTTGGACTAAAATATAATCAAAATGAGGGGTCCTCAATTAGATATTAATGATTCAAATTATTATATAATTCATCTGCAAAGAACAAAATGAATATAAATAGAATTTGCAAAAGATCCACAGGAGACTCAACAACTCATCAACTAGCTTGAATGAAATCTCTGGGGAGTCAACTTGATCTCTCAATTGGGAGCTAAGCATGAGAGAGAAACTTGCATAAGGGCTACAGGGGGACTCAACGACTCGTCAATGAGCTAGACTGAAACCTGTAGAGATCCACCTGAGTATTCAAATGAGAACAAAATGTTAGAATGATACATAATTCTGAATATACAATCAAAGTCTAGAGTCTTTTAATTGCCACCAAATCTGCAATATCAATTACATAAGTGGACAAAAGATGAAATTGAAAGCTTGAAGGAAAATATTTGCACAAATCTTAATGATAATACCCCCATGCAAATAATAATAACCCCCCCCCCCCTAAAAGTCCATTAAAATTGACAAGTATGAATCACCTGCATGTGCTTCAACGTGTCTCTAAATATTCAAGCTTATGCGTCTGAGAATGATGTGCAGGTATTGGACCATCTTGTATGTATTTGATCCTCCTTTTTAATGGGAATGGAGTTGATAGGATTGAGTCCCTACGAAGCCAATATGATCCTCCTCCTTACAAGGACTGGAGTTGACATGACCCATGCTTTTAATGTTGTAAGTTATTTTATTCCCCGATAATGACCATTTTGATTGTGAAATTCAATCAGATGGGTCTGTTTTAAAATTATGTTTCAAAGCTTATTTTGAATTCAATTATTTTAATTTACTGAACCTAATCCTCTGTGACCGGGACAGAGTTGACTGGGTACTGAAGATTTCAACTAGAGAGGTCCATTTTTAAAATAAAGAAATCAAACTCTATATTAAAATCTCAAATAATATATACTATGAACTCAATCCTCTATAAGCGAGTCAGAGTCGATAGGGTTCGAAATGGTCAATTCTTCGATGATGGTCGTATTGATAGTGAATCTCAATTAGAAGGGTCTATTTTCAAAATTATATTTTAAATTCTATTTGAACAAGTTCAAATGATATATATACTATGAACCTGGTCCTCTGTGAGTAGGACAAAGTCGATCGGGTTCAAGGATATCAATCCCCAATGTTGGTCATGTTGATAGTTAATCTCAACCAGAGGGATCTATTTTAAAATTATGTCTCAAGGTCTATTTTAAATTTAATTATTTCAATTATTGAATTTGATCATTTTTAAGCAGGACAGAGTCGACAAGGTTCGAAAAGGTCAATTTCCCGATGAGGGACGTGTTGATCGTATATTTCAAACGGAGGACTCTATTTATGAAAATAAAAAAGCTAAATATATTTTAAATAAAAAATATAATATTTAAATGAAAAATTATGTCACCTAATGCTTTAAAGAAAAATTTCATTCACCCACCACAACCGTTTGTCGAGGTGGACAAATCAATGCTAACTCGTGCTCATAAAGAACCAATATCATATCAAACATATAATTAAATTCAAACTCAAAATAATTTTATGTCAGTAAGGACATGACCTGAGTCCTCTGTCCACGTGGTTTTGCAGCCAAATGACAACACAAGAAGCAGTTATGACCAAAGCACTCTGACCGGGTGGTTTGCCGTCAAATGACACCATTATATTAAGACCACCACTGTAGTTCATATGTTCTTCAATGACAATTTGTCTTTTTGACTATTGAATCATATGATATATTTGATAGAGTAGAAAGCTCTCTGTAAGCTAATGTTGACTTAGATTAGTTCCCTTAAACAAATATTCACCCCAGATCTACAAGGTCCCCTTGGATGAAACAATGGCTATTGACAAGGATCTTTCAGGCAAGTTTGGTTGACTACATGCACTGACTAATTAGACCCGGGACCATGAAAACCCAGGATAACGAACCTATGGGAGCTTGATCAAGTTAGTCATCATTTCCCTCACCTTCAACTTTAAGTTTATGACAGTGATAATATTTATAATTTAAATTCTCAAAATTGTTGTTGTTATATGCAAAGTTTGAATACTTGACACCTAATAAATAGTCTCCATCAAATTGTTCTCCTATTATCAGGAGGAGTAATTAACCATAGAACTATTGTGGGATTTTAGAGACTTACTATCTGCCCCCTATAGCTTAGTGTGAGCTTTGAAAACATTGAGATGTTCTAATGGAATTACCATTCTTTATGACACCCATTTTTACTAGTAGTCACTCAAATGTAAGCAAGGCCCTTATTATCTAGAGTACTCTTAGGTATCCCTCAAGACGTAATTAATCTAAAAGAAATGTCTCTTTGGGAGTTGTTATTGACACTTGAACAAAAACATTCTTTTTGTTTATCTGGTTATAGGTTACTTATGTAGGGATTATTTTCGAGAATATTGTGTTTTGAAGTATTTTAATCTGACTGTATTTTGAACGTATACTCTCAACCTATCACGCGATGATTATCTTACATAAACTCTCCATGTTTCTTTTCAATTTATTTATCTATCTTTGACGTATATTCTCATCATTTCAATTTCTTTCTTCTTCAGATTATCATTGATGATCCAGAAGAGAGATTTACTTGGAAAGGAGAAATCGTACGATGATATGTATGTGTGTGTGTGTGTGTGTATCTGGCGACTCCAATTTTTAATTAAAAAGGGCCAAAAGCATACGTGATTATATGTTTTATGTCACAGTATTCCCAATCAAGAAGCAGCATCTTGGCACCTCTCAAAAAAGCACTTTGATGCCTCCCCAGTATGCACGTCACCTCATAACTGTGAAGCCAAAACTTGGGCACCATTGTTATTTGTGTAGGCACCTCCCTCGTCTCGCTTTGTTTCAAAACTCCAATGACTTCTGCTCTCGGACAGTTCCAAAAATAATGGTTTACTTGGCTTTAATAGCATATCTCATCATTTTGGAAGAAAACATAGAAGCAAATATGGTCTCTCCCTCTGAGTTTCTCTCGCTCTCAATATTTCTCTCTCGCATACACTGTCTCTCCATCTCAATCTCACTTTAGTTTCCCCTCTTCTTTCCATTTTCAAAATTTCCATCTTTCTCCTTTTATTCTAATCCTACTCGAGATCCTCGAAAAAGGCGACAACAAGCATAAGAGCATAAACCCTCTTTTTCGCCCTCTCCAGTTTATGACCATCGAAGGACTAACGCCTATTCTCTCCATTTCTCAAGTTGGTGCATGATGGAGAGTTTTTCTCCTTGTGTTATTACTTAATGATGTGAAATAGAAGTAAATTTCATATTTAAGTATTTATTATTTATGTGGAATAAAAGTCACTTTCATATGTAGGCTCCTCCATGTATTTTTTACTAAGTAAAAAATAATAACTTTAATTTGTCTGTGGTTATTACTTATGTGAGACAAAAGTAACTTTCATGTGCATGTTTTCACCATGTATTTATTATATAAGTATGTGAAATAGGAGTAATTTTTATATGTATGTGTTTCATATTTATTTGTAACAAAAGTGACTTTCATATATTGGGTTCTTCATATGTTCATTACTAAGTAAAAATGAATAAATAATAAAACTAACTTTTATGTGTAGGTTTTCTCCATGTGTTTATTACCTAAGTATATGAAATCAAAGTAACTTTCATTTGTATGTGTTGATTACTTATGAGAGATAAAAATGACTTTCATGGGTAGGTTTCTTGATGTGTTTTTGACTAGGTAGAAAAAAAATCAAAAGTAAATTTTATGTGTAGGCCTCTCCATATGTTTATTACTTAGGTATGTGAAACGAAGATATTTTCCATGTGTAGTTTGCTTATGTGAAGGTTAATACTTAGGTATATTTTGCTTATGCGAATTTAACTCTCATGCATAGTTTCATGTATAGTTTGTTTATGTGAAAGGGCTTTTCATATTTAGTTTTTTTTTTCACATAAAGTTTATGTGACATTAAGTTTCATGTAGTTTTCTTAAGAACTTCTCATGTGTTTGTATGTATAATCTTGGGAAATTCACATACATGTCACTTAATTCTCATGTATTCACATACATAAAACTTGTGAATTTATATACTTAATTGCTAAATTTTTATAATACCATTGAACATAGGTTAGTCAACCTAGATCGGAAACCTAAGTCCATACACATCCCTAAAATAGTTTATTCTAGAAGCCTAAGTTAGATTACTAGGTATCTCTAGTTAGTGTTAAGGACTATGGCATATAAAACCTCAAGCTTGTAAACCCCTTTGAGTATGTAGGTGTTGTAGAACGATGTAATCCACAGTTACAAATGAAGGCATCTGTAACCACCTCTATTTAAGAAGAACTACACTCGTCATCTCGAAGTTAATAGTGGAGGCTAACCACATTGTTGGTCAATAGTCTAATGCTAGTGATGAATCTCAGAAGATGGAAAATCGTGGGTATTTTAATCGGCGACGTCATAACAAAATTTTGATTAATCTTCTGTCTCACTATAAAGTCTAGATTTACTTAGGGTTATGTTTTTTACTTCTATCAAGAAAATTTTCCAACTAATCTTATCCCTTTAGTTTAAGAATCAAGTCTAACCTTTCTAATTAAATCATTCAAGACAAAATTTTCAAATCTAACCTTTTTTTGCCAAAATCAAAAAATACAATACATTCCAAATTCTTATATTTACTTCATCATAATTCTACCAAACATAACTCCTATGATTTTCCTAATTTCAATCCCCATGGTATACCTTCGTCCCAGAGTTGGTTAATCTTTTTCTTGTGTCTTTCGATGGAGGGATTATTGCGTACGGACACCGCATGCATCTCTGCATGCGGTGTTCAATTTTGGCCGTAGATCACGGTGATCTACAGTCAGGATAATTTTCATTTTTTAAAAAAAATAAAAAATTTTAAGTGGGGCCCACCGAAATATATCATGGAATAATTTTTCCTTTCGATGACCATCATCATTTGACCATAAGTCTCTATTCTTGAATTCCAAAGACAAATATTTCCAAATCTTGAATCTATCTATGAAAAATCTTAAATTACTCATCATGGAATATCCAATCTTGAAATCTGATACAAATTCATACTTTAATAGAGAGATTTCACGGGGGTTCACAACCTCCAAGATGTGTTTAACTATAAGGGCTTGTACTTTTAGGAATATCAAACTCCAAAACTAAAATAATCTCAATCTTACACCTGTAAGGTAGGAAAAAAATCTCTGACTAATGTAGACCCATAAATCTTAAAATTTTTAATCATCTGAATGATAATATTCATTTCAAGGTAATATTTTTGGCTTTTTGGGTGATATATTATTCTTTAAATGACATATCTAATCATTTAAATAGAACTGTTTGAGGATTTGTGGTGGACAAACACAAGGGAGAAAAAATACCAACACTCAACAATATCCATGTATATATGTACTTTAAGTGCCACCATTCAATTTTATACCTTATTGGCTCTTGTTAAAACTGAGGCAAAAGGGGAAGGACAAGGCCCTGTGAAGGCTTAATGGGCCCAAATTTCCCCAGTTAAGGAGTCGAGTTTAGCTGCAGTCCAATGGATTCGAGTTTAAGGCTTTCGAACTTAGGGTTATTTATTAAAGAGGAATTTACATATATACCACCTAATTTCTAATTTCCATATATTTAGATTATTTCACCTTAATTTTATATTTTCACATTTATACCACCCAAAATTTCAACGCATTAAAAATACCATTTTTTTTTAATTTTAAGAAATAAAATACACATTTTGATGCATAAATAAGATGTCATATGTATAAAATATAGAGTTTAGGAGTTAGACATATAAATAGGTAAGAATTAAGTAGTATTCATTTGAAATTTTCTTTATTAAAACATGTGTTATTTTAGCTCTAAATTTATTCGAGCTTTTGTGATAATCTTTAAGCTCGATTCATTTAAACTCGAGTTTGCATGCTATAACTCGATTCATTTTGTGATTAACGAGTTTTAAAGGAGCAACTAATTTAAACATAAGTCTCTTATTGGGATAAGCTTATTGAATTTAATGAGCTCAATTTTTTAGTTCATATACTTATATACCACATAATTCTTTTGAATTTACATATCTAACACCTAACATTCATATTTACATACGTAACACTCAAATTTTTAATATCACATAAGAAATATCAGCATCACTATCTTTTAACAAGAGAAATAGCTTTTATGCATAGTTTTATGACATCGTGATGTTATAAGCATAAATAGTAATTTTTGGTGTTAGATTTATAAATAGATAAGAATTGAGTGGTATGTATGTAAATTTCTCTAAATTTTATCTTATTAGTCTTAATATTTTAGTAGTTTAGTAAATTTTTGAAAAATACTATTTTAAAATATTATAATGATATAGGAATAAATGTTCAAATAAAAAGACAAAACCTAAGCAATCACAAATAAATTTTAATTGATATTTATATCAAATCTTAATTGAGCTTTATAAAAGCATTATTTTGAATATTATATAGATTTTATTTATTTAAAATTAAAAAAAGAAAATTGGACTAATATGAATGATACAATTCAACATAGAGCAAGGCATTAAAAGTAAATAAATGAATTAAAAATAAAAAAAAATACCATAAATAGAAAAATCCAACGCATGGTACTCGTCACTATTTCCAAGTTCAATAGCCATGTGCTCCAGCAAGCGAAGGATGCGTAGAGAAGACTAATTGCACAATAAAAAAAATATCTTCAATGTCGGATTCAATTTATCTCACTCATTAAAACAAATAAAAAGGAAAAAAAAAAGGAAAAAGAGAAGCTTCTAACTTTAGTGATAACAAACAAAAAAATTTGATATAATTCCTCTAATTGAAGATCTCACATATGGCCGACTACTTAATAAAAAAAAAAAATTAGCATCTAATTGGTGGAATCAAAATTAAGAGTGCATTTGGGGCAGTTTGTGCGTTTCAGGATAAAGGATAAGCAACTTATCCTGAAACGTGGCTCGCGAGTTGACCGCGGTGTTCGACCCTCGGTCTGTGTTTAGCGTAAAAATTGAACCGCGTTTTCGGATAAGCAGACAAAACGCGCGAACCAAATGGTACCGCGACATTTTCAAAAACGCCCCTGCACTTATAAACTGCCCCAACGGGGGCATCAAGGAGAGTGAAATAAAAAAAATGGTGAATATTGAAGTTTAACATTTTCTTCTTCTTAAAATTTTTTAAAACTATTAAAAATATGTTTATTAAATTTAAAATAGTTTTTTTGTCAAGTTTTTATATTGAAGGGTACGGAAAGTGCCTCCTTTGACTAAGGGTATGCCCGACTGTCCGACTGTTACCTCCTCTCAAGTGAATAGTCCAATTGTTGGACTTTTAGCTTGTGTCTATGATAATAAAATCTTATTTTGGGAAAGCATTATGTTAGAAAATCTACAATTTTATTATATGTAAAAATGTAGTTAATAATCATCTACTTGGAGATATGATCTCTAATACAGTGGTAATCAATCTTGATATAATTTGTCCAGCATGAAAGTTTTAAGCTACTTTTAAATGACATTGCAAAGGTACTATCTGAAGCTTGTTCTTCGGTGGATGGGCGATTCTAAACTCCTATTTAAATTATCTTAATATAATGATACTTGTCAATGCTCTGTATTATATTTTTAATGAAGGAATGTCCTCTTTTATCTTTTTGAAATTTTCATAGACTAAGGTATTACTAAGAAATTTGTAGAAGTCTGTAGTGAATTGTAGTTCCTCAAAATTAATGGAAATCTAGGAATATATATAGAGTGGACCTTTAGTGATGGCTAGTCATAGTTTGTGGTGCCTTTTAAATACCTTAGAATATGTTTTAGTAGTTAAAAGTGAAAGACCAAAGTATTATGCATATTTAATCTAATGTAAATGTTATGCCAGGCCTTCTTATAACGAGATATTGTAAAAATCCAACAAGTTGATGATTACATGTTGGGTTATCCAAAGACTATTGAGAGAGGGTTTTAATGTTCATTTTGGTACAAAGCAAGTTTGATGATTTGCAGTCAAACATTTCTATATTCTATTCTACTTTTTTAAGTATGTCATAATACGTATTGGTTTTTAGAACTAATAAACCCCGAATGATTGATATTTGTCATATATCCTTCATTTTAAAGTGTAAGGACATATTCTAAAGTAGTGGAGAGATTGTAGTATCATCATTTCTTGTAAAAAGAATATCATAAAAAA
>NEWO01000343.1:174661-201248 GCA_003013225.1 Phalaenopsis aphrodite | reverse complement strand
TTTTGAAGTTTAATAACTCAACCATGTTACACAAACAATCCCTATAGCAGGAGTAGGGGTGTAAACGAGCCAAACACGAGCGAGCCATGCTCAGCTCGTGTTCGGTCGGCTCGTTCATATTTTGAGCTCAAAAAATGTGTTCGTGTTCGGCTCGTTTGCTTAACGAGCCGAACAAGAGCTGTTCACGAACAAAGAGTCCTTTTAACAACCCTAATTTTTATAGTCATAAGACATAAGACAATAAGGGTTTGAGCAAGATTTAAAAATTATTATTTATGTTAAAACATCATTTGAATATAATTTAATAATTTTTATTCTATTTTCTTAATCAATATTTTAATTGATTATAAATTTTTGTAGCCTTGTAGTCAATTAGATTTTTTAAAATACTACTTAATATATATATATACTTGATGAGTAGTATTTCGAGCCAAAACGAGCCGAACACGAACGAACACATCTTAGTTCGTGTTCGGCTCGTTAACTTATCGAACAAAATTAACAAGCGAGTTATTCGCGAACAACGAGCCGTTTTGACAGCCCTAAGCAGGAGTTGAGTTTCTTGGCACTTTAAAGAAACATTATAGGGGTGGAGCAAACCTTCTTGTCCAAACTTACAGCCTTCTCCAAGTAGTCCATGTAGAGAAGAATAGGAAAGAAAGTCGAGTAGTTAACAAAATAAAACAACCCCATCCAAGTCTAAAATAGTGGCAAATTTAAAAAAGAAGTAACAAGAATGCTTCAACATAGTAATTCTCATGCCAATCTCAATCATCTATTCAACCAACAATTGTTCATCTAAGTTTTGTATGTGATCATCAAGGCATAACTTCTAACCAATACTCCTAAAGCTATATATCTCCATTTTGTTTAGTAATTTCCCCCCTTGTACTCTTGGCCAAGATAACATTTTTTCTACATTTGTGCCTATTACTCAAAAGACTTTCATTTAAAGAAATCATTTATTCTACATAAGTATTTAATTATATTTTTTATTTTATAAAATCAAGTTCATTGTTTATAAATATGTAAGTTATATAGTTAAGTGTTATATAAATCATATTGCACTTAGCATAGATGATTCCCCATAAGTATATCACATAATGTATTCCTTTTATCTTATACTTGTCTACCATATTATTTATTTAGTCACCATAACAAAAGACCCTACATATTACATTATTAATAGCTTTTGTTATGCATGATCTCTATATTTTCCACTTTGAATTGAACTTGATAATGTAGGGACTTAGTTAGAGGGAACATCTTAAGAAAATTTATTGTAAAACCATTCACACCTAATCCCTTCCCTCTCTTTTGATATGTCATAAACTATCAATTATTATTAAACCTGACCCACTTATTATAGATGGTACCAAATCCAAAAGAAACCTATAAATGCATTTATTATTCAATCATGGCCAAATTATTGACCATAATTCCACCAATTGGATAATAAAAATTAATTGAAACCTAAACTATGGAAAAAGTAGAGTGAATTAATCTTTATTTATAATAAATTTATGGGTCAATTAATTTTATATTCTGAGAATATGAGTTTTTTTAATGCAAAAGTTGGTTCTTATTTTAAATTATGTTTTTGAGGGAGTCCTTTATACATATAATTCAAGGCTCTTGCATCTTAACATTCATACACTCATTTGATTAATGGGTTTCAGAAAATTATTGATTTTATTTTCACTAATTTTGAATGTTAAAAAAATTCTCTGTATTAAGAAATTTTAAAAAATATTAAAAAAATTTAAAATTCATATTAATTACAAATTGTATAAAACCAAACTATAGTTTCTAAAAACTCCATTTATTTTCACAACATATTCCCAAGTTTCTACAAACCTCAGCACCTAACACCCAAATTTTCCTCTAAGCACCCATATGCTTCATTAAATAATTACCCACTCACTAATCCATGATTAATTAACTCTAATTGTCGATTCCTCGTACTAATCATCCCCATTTTCACACTAAAATATGGCATAATTGCCCCCCTTCTGTAAAGCAAATCAATAATTACTTCAAAATCTTATTTATTTGCTCACAATAGGCAAATGTGGAGACAAATGTACTTGAAGAACAACTCATGAGCATCTTATGTCCCTTAATATGACAAAATCTTCATTCAACATGTTGGACCATTTTGAAATTGGATCTAATTGATAACCTAAAATATTTATGACATCAAATAAATTTACATTGTTTGTGCATTTTCGCTATTATTTAGTTATTATGACCATAAAATTTATTATTTACATGATTGTAAATAAGTTAATTTTATGCTAATTAATATAATATAAAAATGAGAACATATTTTTCCATTTCAAATCAAGCCAAATCCCCCCCATACTTTGTGTTACTATTTAAATAATACATTATTTTTTGTTGGCTTGTTGGGTTAGATAGGTAGGCCATATGTCTTTTTTCAATGGTCAATGTGAAAGAATATATATATATATATATATATATATATATATATATATATATATATATATATATATATATATATATATATATATAGACATTTAGAATAACTTTTAAGTATTAATTAGTTAAATTAATTTAAACTCGCACTTATGAATTCCTTAAATTAAAAATAAAGAAGGAGAAAGTGGGATGGGGCCATTGAACACGCATGATACCAAACTACTCCAATGGAATTATTTAATGGGATATTATACTTAGATGTGGTGGTGGCTCTCTTTTTGGCAGATGAGAAGTGTAGCATTCACATGGATTCCTTTTTTATAGGATTTTGCTTTAAGAATTTAGACCATGACATTTACCAAATTGTGCACGTGTGATATCATCATGATGGGTCATAGTTGATGGTGGATGACTATTCAAATTCCAATCAATTTACTTTATGTGTGTCTATAAAGATAGATGTAGATGTATTGAAGCATGCTTAAAGGTAGATGTTATTTAATAAAAAAAATAATCAGTCACTAATATGCATAACTAAAGTTTGAAAAGTTTAATACACATTTTTATGCATAGCTAATGTGACATATGTGTAAACTTTGGAGTTTAGGCATTAGATTGGTAAATATATAGGAATTGAGTGATGCAAATGTAAATATGTAAAAAAAAATAATATCATAGAACTATTTTGAACTTTTTTGTTACACAAAATATTTTGTGTTTGGAGCCTTTATTTTGAAAATTTGGGGTGACATGAAAAGACTTTGAGGCAACAAAGAAGATGATGTTGAAATGACATCAAGGCTTCTTAAGATTGTTAGTTCAATCCTCCTTAGAGGGTGCTTGGTTGCAACTAGGACTTAAGTAAAACAGGATTTAGTTAATCCGGTAAATCCCGATTTATCAAATCCAAATGAAGTAAATGTAGAATAGTGTTTGGTTCAATTTAAGGTTAAATCCATTAAATTTGTGTATCCTTTTTGGCATATATCTACTCCTTTGTTTTCTACCTAAGCTAAATTCGTTAAATCCACATAATAATCAGATTTAATAAATTGGGATTTAGGTTAAAAAATTAATGGAAGAGGAGGATTTTGGGACTTAACAAAATTCATATTTAACTTCCTCGAGTTTTTTGTTTGGTTGGATTTACATTAATATTAATGTAAATCCTGCTCAAACACCCCCTTAGGGTGTTAAGATGTTACAATCTTAACATGATGATTGATGGTGTAGGTAAGATGGAGAGGTTACTTATTGTGATTGGTTCGATCTTTTCATTAATTTGAAGGTGGTATGACCTAAAAGGGGCAATAAAAAAGCATGAAAATTTCATGGGGACCACTAAAAATCACTAGATTTTATTCTTTTAGAGGTGCAAAGAAAGTGACAAGTTCATGTTAATAGTTTTGCTTGGAGAGTGGAAGAATCCTTCCCATGAAAGAATATAGATGAGATGACTAGACGATAGTATCTAATGTATGGCAGGTAATACAATCTCCTTTTAAAAAGAGGGGATAAGAAACAAAGAGTTAGTAAGCAAGCATAAGTCAACAATCAACTTGAAATAAATTAGTGATTAGAGTTGGTGACCATCTTGCGTTAATTGGTGAGTTGGATAATTAACCTAGAGTTAGTTTGTGACTTGAAAGTCATCATAATGGTCATTTTCATAAACAAAAAAGAATAAGAATATATTATAATTAAGATTCAATGATTGGCTTGTACTTATAATAGTGATAGGTGTCGAGGAATGTGAATATTAGACTAATGAATTTTGAGTGGTGATGAGTATTGTGAGATGATGGACATTGCACAACTACAAACATGAAATGAAGCCTAAAATCAAGGAATACAAACCTCAAGAAGTACTACATGTTAGTTCGTGTGGGCATTAGCAATGATTGACATTTTGTGATTATGGATTTCAAGAAAAAATAGGCATTATGGTTGATAAGAGCTCTTTAATTATGAATATTAAGAGATGATGGGCATTTAACAATGACATGCGTTACATATTTATAGAATAATGGTTATTGAAGATGCGAAATTTTTATAATCATAAGTGGGCTTAATTTGCTTGACCCATTTTTACTAGACATAAATTTGATTGACTACAAAGTAATACATGTGACCTATTCATCATATGATTCAAATAATTCTTTTGTGTTGACATCACATAGAAAAGTTCTATGTTAGGTAATGATATCAAGTAATTTTCTTAACAATCCAATTGAGAATGATCTTTTAAGCTATGTTGACTTCATTTTTGAACTTTGAACCTAGGGTGAATGAGCTTGCTATCATTACCTTTAACGATAGCTTAAAAATAGTTATAGGTAATCCAATATTAGCTCAAAGGCTTCTTTTTCTATGCATTACTTAGGATTTATCATTGGAATGCCTAATAAAACTAAGGACTTATAGTTATATCCTAACTTGGACCCTTCACCCTTCTAGATTAAGTTAATTATAGTTTGGTCTTGGCATAATTTAAAAAATCAGTTAGGATTTCCTTGAATCTTTATGAACTATTTAGATTACCCTTAGCCCTTATGACCCTAAAATTGTTTGCCTTTTATCTTGACCTTAATACACTTCTATCCCACTTTAGATGTGACGTGAACTTTGTTAGATTAATCATAAGTCAAACCCAAGTAATGCCATTGAATCTATATTTTTAACCTAACTTGCTTGTAGTGGTTGTCTTGGCTCACCCTAGTTATACTTAACTTAAGGTTCCATCCTTCAAAATCTTGGAGGTGTCCTAGACCTTCCCTACGCGTCAAAGAAGACTAGGCAATCTCTTTGATTCCAAAACTTACTTAAAAAAAATTAAATCAACTTAAAATAAATCTTGCTTAAATATATCAAAATAATATTAAAGAGGATCTGCTTTCCTAATATATTTTATAAATTCTTTGAACATATTTTTAACACATGGCTATAAATTCTTTGAACATATGTTTAACCCATGGCTACGTTTCACTAATTGCGAGTGGGATTATTTTGAACTAAAAACCAAAAATTTCTTAAATAATATAAATCACTCAGATTAAGTTATTGGCTTTCCTTAAACCCAAACTAAGAAAATTAATGCAGTCACCTACCCATTATAAGCTTATCATTGAACTTTGAACTTATGGTGGATGAGCTTGACCATGGTTAATTGGGTTGACCAAGTACCTTAGGTCAATCCAATGAATCAAAAATTGCTTTAGTTTTAAAACCATGCCATTTTATCAAACTCGCTTAGATGATAGCCTAGGATCTCTCAAAAGCAAGCCTAAATTGGTTTAAGCTAGCCCAAATTCATCTAAGGATCAAATAAAAAAAATACAAAAACTCAATTAAACAACCGCTCCATTTTTTTCCCAAATCATTAAGCACAACTTGTTTGCCTTGCTTCTTAAAGTATAAATAAATCAAAATCAAAATAAATTAGTGCACAGAAAGAGCTCCTTAAGCTTAATGGAAAATAAAGTGATCTTTACCACCTCCTTCTTATCCCTCTTGTTGGTTCAAACTCTCTAAGCACTAAATAAAATCCAAATTAATTTTATATCCCCATCCCTAATAAACTAAAGAGCTTTATTCCTTAAAAATAAAAATTGAGTAAGAAATCTCTTAGGCTTATTCTAGTATACTACTATCATGTCTTATTTTGGAATGTCGATTAAAGTGATTTTTCTAACAACTACTTTTAAATGAAAATCTTAAATGTAAAGATAATTTTTCTAGATTAATTGGTTTGGAGAATTTTGAGATGTTAAAAACTACACTTCTTGTGTAATGTCCTAGATACTGTGTAGGAATAAAATGCCTAAAATATAATGTTGTCAGTGACAAATAGTAGCATACATATTCTTTACCCTCTTCCGGTGCTAGCAAAGAATATTGACTAACCTAGAGTTTTTCACCAACATGTGTAGTAGTGTTGAGTAGATTTTGGTCTCTCTCTTCTAGATTACATATTGTGTTATCTCTATATGATCTAATCGGGACCGTTACGATTAAAACTCTAGACTGAATTGAGAAAAGAATATAGTCTGTCACCCTAGAAACATTAATTCTGCGCCCATCAAAACTTATCTCCCAATCTATTTGCACTCCCCTTAGGTTATATCAGTAGAAAGAAATCATGTTGGGGAACTTCATGCTATGTAGAAAATTTAAAAAAATTTATATAAAATAATAGGAGAATATTTATGTTATTAAAATTATTATTTAATATGCTTAATTATTCTTAAATTTTTTTTAAACTCATCTTGAATTCCTAAAATAAAAATAACTCATAGAAATGCAACATGCCTCTTGAATGAAATTAGCTTTAAGTGAGATAGTTTCCACATTAGTATTACTTATATTATCTATAATGATCACATGTATCTTTCTTATAAACTACATTCCAATAAATAAAAACAAATGACATTACAAATGTTGCTTCCACCATGAGGAATCTTTAGCTCAATAATATTTACAATTCTATTTTAAAGTTTTTATAATTCATTAATAAAATTTATAATTATGCAGACATGTCACATAATTAGATTAAAAGTCCAATTAAAGTTAAAGACATCTTATGGATACACTTAACACAATATTTGGGCTTCTCCTTTCAAAAATCATAAATTTTTATATAATTTTTTTTATTATATTAGATGGTGCATTTTCATAATTTACATTCAACACTCTTAACAATATGTTAAACCAATTATGTTGATTATCATAACTAGATACTTACAAAATAGAAAAATGCAAGATATGTAATTAGGTACATTGCCTAATTATTAATTCATTGAACATCTTTTAATAATAAATCATGAGGGAATTAGCATAGAAAATGACATTAGTTATTGAGATTATTTTATCAATTGATAGAAGTATAATCTTTTTAAGGCTTCATGTAGATTTGAGGAGATAAAAATTTATTGAGCCGATAATTTGAGATAGTAATCAACAACTACAAAATACAACACAACTATTAGATGCTTGCATCAATGAAAAAAATTAGAAAAAAATACAAAAAAAAAAAACTGCAATAAATTATGATGCCAAATATAAAAAACAATGATGATATGAGTTGATCACTGAAGAATTTGCTTCATCTTTAAATAAATAGATCCAAAAAATAGTACATTTTATGTGTAAAGGGTTAGTAGATTTAAATTTAAAAACAAACAAAATTACCATATCTTGCAACAAAAAATTTACTCAAAGAGCATTACCCAATTGATCTAACTCTTAAAGCATAAAAAATGAACATATATTTTAAGAAAAGCCTAGACATATAGAATGGCTCTACATTTGGATTGTGGTATTCTGTCACTATGGGAGATAATTAAGGGTTGCAAAAGGTTGAAAAAGAGAGGCGGGGGCTATGATAGGTTGAGAGAGAGAGAGATAAGTGCTAAGCGAAAAAGAGGTGACTCAAGCAAGATTGAAAGATAATGATTTGCTAAAGCCATGAGCTCATAAGTTTGATCACAATATTGAATTGGCTCATTATTAGGATTTTGAATATAAGAGCCAAGAATGGAAAGGTGTATGATGGTGTGAGGAAGTTGTGGGCTTTGGGATAGGTTTTATAATGTATGTTTTAAGATAATTAAACCTTAATAACTAGGACATAACCATTGATTAAGATTCTTCAAAACTCCTTGATACTTAAATCGTAAAGATAACGAATTATTAAGATAAATTTTAATTATTTCACAATCGCATTAATTAAATACGATCAAATAAGGAATTATTCTTTTTTTTAATCATTTAAAATTTGAGCTCAAAATACTAATCATATTTGATTTTCTTTACAAGTTATTTGCAAATTTATATATCACCAATAAATTTATATAATCAAGCACAAATTTCAATTCATTTGGTAAATGATCTTCTGATTTCAAACTCATAATCTTTTAAGCTCTAATTTTAACAAATTTAATTGACAGTAAAAGTAATCAAATCTGATTCTATATAAGCCCAGTTCAAACACTTAAAGTGCAGTCTAATGTTTTTATGCATTAATTTGAAAGGTCAAATGATCTCACAATTTTGCATGCATATGATAAAATCGAGCGGCTTGATGAAAAGAATCTTGCTAGTCTAAGATTATTTATTTTAGAGGTCGTCTTTATGGCACTAAAATATTACAGTAATGAACCTACAATATTCATTTGAGTGGAAGAGAATCAAAGAAGTGTGAGCCGATGACCAAAACATAATTCTTGAAGAGAAATGCAGATGAATGGCCACCAGCCGTCGTCGATGACCACTAACATTTTTGTAGGCAACTACGGTTATTGTAGTCAAAACTACATTACTTGAAGCCTAACTATGATTGTTATAGCCAAAATATTACTATCAATATGTGATTATCAATTGCAACTCATTCTTTCCTAATTTAGGAGAAAAATGAACTTTTGTACTTTAGTTTCTTAGTGATTATTTAAACTGGACTAGGTTCTATGGTCCTTTTTATTTTCAAGGGTTTTTCAACTTAAATAATCTGGTTATCTCTTATATTTATATTTGTGTGTGCTAAAAAGTATACTGAGTTACCTTTGAGAATTTTCGAACATGCAACATGAATAATGAGCTATTTTTTCGTCTTAATTGCATCCAACAGAACAAATTATGATTAAGTTTGATTTCGGACCTACTTAGGTCCAGCTCAAGTACAACCTAGATATGATTAAATTTTTGAATAAATTTTGAAAACTCTAATGGTCTCTTTCTGCAAATCTTGTTAATTTCAAAAAGATCATGCCATCACTTGACTTAAAAGCATTGCTCTATTTTTGTAAAAAATCACTTTTCATGCTAAATATCTAATTTTTTATGTCATTTCTAACTCAATCAACCAAATCCTAAATAAATACAGTCGATTGAATCTCCAAAGAGGTTGAAAAATCATCGAAGTAGTCCCAAAAAACCTCCCATAAATTCTTAGTAATATGCCTAGTAGTTGAAGTCTGGTAGATTATCAAATAATGAGAAGCCTCTCAACTTTCCTTGTAGTATAGCTAGGCGAAGAGTAATAGTAGAAGCAAGAGAAACAAAAACCATAAACAGGGAACAAAAGAATAAGAGACATCCAAATATTCTCGAAAACCATCCAAGATGATTATAAGAATCCATGCCAATAATAGCAAAAAACTCCATAAATATAGATCATGAAACATTAAAGATTATAAAGATAAGAGATTTTGTTAGGCATTTGATTCCTGAATTTTCACTTTCCACTTTTAACATTGATAGCATATTTTATATTTCTAATAATATTATCCATGTGATATTTTGAATTTTAAGAGGTTCTAGAATTCCTTTCTAACCATAAGAAATGAACAGTATTATAAACTGCATAAAAAAAAAAGAATTTTCTAGCAATTTTGCATGTAGTGTTAGTAGAATAAGTTAAAATTTGAGGACGACTGTTGTCATTATGAAAGGAACTATGAAGAATGTCGTCTTTCAGAAAAATGAACGATGTTTGATATTCAAAAAACAATGTATGAGATTCATGAAAACTTTTGCACATAACACTTGTGCTAGAATTAAAGATCCCTCTACAGCAAGTACATCCAAAGTTCTTAACCCAACGGTCATAATTTTTTCGTATAAAAGTACTATATTTTAAAAAGTAACCCTTAAACCAAACAAAATTATGCCATGGAACTTTCAAAAATCTTTCATGAAGAAGAAATAAGGGCCTTTATGGGAATATAAGTTATTTTCCCTCCAAGCATAGTGAAAGGGAGAATAAGGTCTATAAATGTTATGAATCAGTTCAACAGAGGTCTGTTGTGAGAGGGGAAGACAACATTGACCATTATGAATTACATCAGAAATCTGAGCATGTTTAGAATAGGAGAACCAAGAAAAACAAGCATCTCCATACTTTCCACAGATAGAAGTACCGCGACCTCATGAATTAAAAGAAAAACTTGCCATCACTTTGAACATGCAAGGAAATGCAGCTTCTAAGTCTAGAATATTTACCCTTAGTATTGAACCAAAGGGTTCCATATTTTCAAAAGCATCATATGGAGATAATACAATTAGTATCTAAAAAAATAAAAATATATTTGTAAAATTAAAAGTTCAGATATAATTCCATATGAGTTATGGCTTATTTCAATAAAAAACTTTAACCCTTTACAAAAATATCCCTAAACTTGCGGACTATAATTTTATAACTCCAAAGCACATATAGAACACGAGTAAAAGATATTTTTTTCTATAAACTTTTTATGCAAACTACATAAAAATTGGCCATTTACATATATAACCCCTAGTTCTTATGTATTTACATATCTAACATCTAAGTATGTCACCATTCAATTTTTTATATCATATATGTTATTTTTTTTAAGGATGAAATACATAAAAATATACCTTTAGATATCATATATTTAAACACATGAGAATTGGGTTGATATGCATATAAATGTTTAAAAATTAACAAAAAAAAAAATCATATGAAATTGAATGGTGGGCCCCACGGTGATGAATGATTGAGTGATGCGCTTGGCGATCCGGGTGAATGGGGAGTTGCGAGGCAGCGTTAATTAGGTGCGGTGCGTAGCGTGGCCGCAGTGATTGATGGACACGGGGCCCAATATGCCAGGACAATTACACTGTTTATTTCAGTGGGAAAATATTATTTTGTATAATAAATAAATTTCATCAAAATTTTTATTTTAATTATCTCAAAACCAATTTAATAAATTTAAATCAATATAAAAAGTATTTAATACACTTAATTTAAATTTAATTTTAAAAAATGAAGAAAAATAATATATGAACTTATCTTGATAAAAAAAATAATTATAATGTATTGCTTTAAAATAAATAAAATATTAATTATTTACATATTATAGATATTATAAGATTAATTTAAAAGCTTTGAGACATGCGATAATCCAAAATATTTTTAAAATTAGAAAATATTTTATATAATTTTTTTTTTGCATTTTATTTTTTTAATAATTAGCTTTCCGATTATTGTATATTTTACTAAATAGGTGTAATAATAATACAATAAGTTGTTCCCTCGTTACAAAATACTGCAGTAATATGTATCACTGGCTCTTTCTGATCGTACGTGGGGCCCACCATCAGGATCTTCTATTTTAGCCTCCGGTTTCTTAAATAATCATTAAATCGGTCTCGGCTGAAAAAAAACAAAGCATTAAAAAAAATTAAAAAGATGGCGCCAGAAGAGGTGAACTCCAAGGGATGATGAGAGAGAATCCCACGCCCGCACATTAGTGGAGCACACAACACCGAAATAGACGACTATTATCTCGCCAGGTGTCGGCCCGTCCGAAATATTTGAAGCATTTTACATTCATGCCAACCAAAACCTTCGCTTATTTGTGTGTATATCTATATATATGTTTATGTATATAACACTTAAATTTTATATTTTAAATTTATATCATAAAAACATTTCGTATTATAACAAAAAAATCATAATTTTAATATAAAAAAAAAATTTTAATAGATGCTATGGATGTGAAAATTAAAGTTTGAGTGCTAGCATTAATTTAAATTAATTTGATTCATTTTAAATTTTAAAATTTAATAAAATTATTTATTTTAATAGTAATTCTATCGTACTCACTCGCAATAGAGGAAAAATAAATTTATTAATGTGTATTTTGATAATATGTAATAGATAAAAAAAATAAAAGTATTTTATAAAGTATTAAAAAATAAATTAAATTATATGACTAATCTTTTTAATTTTGATAAATTGACTACTTCAAAAAAGAAAATTTTCATTAGTGTTAACATTGGTGCGTGTCGAGAGATCGGCAATGGTAGAGTAAACCCTAAGTATAATATGTAATTACAATATTACTCATATACTGTACCGCGTGGCGTTGCTCCCGCACCCCCAACCCACGTAACGTAACTTCCCGATTTGAGCAAAATTTTCTGCTCTGCTCCGCTCCGCTCCAACATCTATCCCTATATAATATATTAATACACCTAAAAAATGTGCAATATTTCATATTCTATTAATGTCTATATTTGGTGATTTTCAATGATAATACACTTTAAAAGAATGTATTTTGTATATTTTTGGTTTCAGCTACAGAAAATGGAGATTTGTAGAAAAAGAAGCCAAAACGATGTAATTTGGAACAAAAACGAGCATATATGAGTCATACCATAACAAATCTTCACATTGGCAAATATCCAGCCACTTAGGAGAAAAAGATACCTGGGAGTTACACCTGTACCTTTGTGGGTTGGACCACCATGCTTCTCTAGCAATGCACACATTCAACAAGTCCAAGCAAAGCAAGAACTTGTTGATAGTAACTGGCTTGGTCAACATATCAGCTACATTTTAATCAGTATGAACCTTCTGCAACAGTATCTCACCAAAAGCAGTCAATTCTCTGATCTTGTGATACTTGACATCAATATGCTTGGTTCTCGCATGGTACACCTGGTTCTTAGCCAGATAAATAGCACTCTGGCTGTCACAATGCAACTGAACTCCACCTTGCTCAATTCTCAGTTCCTTTACTAGCATAACAAGTCGTAAGGCTTCTTTAGCAGCTTCAGCTACTGCCATGTACTCAGCTTCAGTTGTAGATAATGTCACAATAGACTGAATTGTTGATTTCCAACATATAGGCCCTCCACCAAGAGTAAACACATACTGAAAAAAAAGTATGTTGAGATTTTCATACCTATTTTATACTGTTTTTGATGATATTGCACTTTAAAGAAAGGTATTTTTAATGTTTTATTGCAGGAATGATGAATTAGGGTCATTGGAATAAAAAGATACAAAAAGAAGCGAATTTGGAGCGAAAAGGATAAAAATGTGAAGATTTGAACTAGGGCGCCAACGATGAGCCCAACGGCGCCGATGGCTAGAATTTTTCGACATTCCAGATTTAATAATTTAGAAGGCCCACCGACGGCGCCCTCGAGGCCGCCGACGGCGCCCTCGAGGCCGCCGACGGCGAGATCAACGATTATGTCCAACAATGCATTGGATGAGGATGAATTTTGGAGGGATGCTTAGGCAACTCTTGGGAAAACTCATCCACAACTTTAAAAGAGGATTTTAGCCGAAAATTGGAGAGAGTCTAGAGTTTGTAGAAAGGCTTCTGGGTGCAAGAGAGGTTCCAGTAGTGTGTAGAGAGTCTAATTATGAGGAGTTCTTTGAAAAATTGTAAGAGTGGAGGGAAAGTGAGAGATTTCTTCCTCCTTGTCGTTTCGAAGAAGAATTTTGTGTGTTGTAAAGAAAGGAAGAGATTCAGAAGAACTTTGAGGAGTTTTCTTTGGGAGAAATTAGAGATAAGTGTTATTTACTTGTTGTAGTTGTATGACTTTGCTTTTATATATGAATTTCGAGTTTTGTTGTGTCTTCCCCATGATTTATGAGTAGTTTTCTCTGTCTTTCTTCTTATCTTGAGATTTGTGAAATGGTAATTTGAATTGGTTGAGCCATGAAAATGTTAAAGAAGATGTGATGATCTTTTTACTTTGATCTTAATTTACTTTCAATCTGGTCGATTGATTTGTTAAAAAATATTGAGTTTTACAACTAAAGTGAAGATTACATCCAAGATTCAGGGAGGTCAAAGCCCTTGGAAATTGGGTGCAAATAAATAAGGAAATAAAATTATCGGGCGTAGAATTTGAGATTTTAGAGTGACAAACTAAAATCCTCAATTTGGTCCTATCGTTGGGGTGCTGAAGTGCAGATGTTAGCCCTCAGGCGAGAGGAATGTGAGAGCTTCAAAGTGAGAGTCGGTATCCTCCCAGCCTAGCTACAAATTTAGTAAACAACCGTAGAATTAGTCAATGTTCTTTATGCCTTGACCAAAGGGTAAAAAATAGATATGCTCCTATTTGGCACAATACAATTTGAACTGATTAACTTTATCCATTCATTATAATTTCTTGACAACGAAAAGGATGTCTTCTTATATATTGAATATCACATTAAAAACTTTATCAGTATAATTAGTTATTTAAGAGTTATTAAAATTACATTTTTATTTCAATTACCTATTAGTGACAGATAAGCAATTTGAATTATATTGTTGTGATTAAGTATTGCTTTTCTAAAATCCTAGTTCGTAGTTCTAATGCTACTCCCTGTGAGATCGATATCTAGGACTCCATTAGAGGCCTATATTACTTGAGCGATACGTATACTTGCATTGATAAGTATGACTTTACCATTATTGAATATTATATATATACATCTTTATCGAATCTATAACCGTTGTTAAGTTTTTGGTGTCGTTGTTGAGGAATTAAATTTTTTAGCAGCAGTATTAAATACTTGTATTTTTAAGCATATATAAAGTCCTGGTCACATACCCAGTTGTAGACCTTCTGTCATCCAGATCACCAGCATAGTCAGAATCAACGTACCCCATAAGTGAAGAATCATCCTGCTGACTGCCAAAAAAATACATGTCCTACAACACCTTTCAGATACCTGAAAATCCACTTGACTACTTCCCAATGTCGTCTTCCAGGTTTAGCTATGTATTTACAGACTTGACTAACAGCATGAACCAAATCAGGACGAGTACATACCATTGCATACATCAACCAGTCAACTGAACTGACATATGGAACCTTTGTCATATCTTCGATTTTTGTATCTGTCTTAGGACACTGTTTTAAAGAAAGCTTAAAATGATTTGTCAAAGGGGTGCTTACAGGCTTTGCTTTGCTCATTTCAAACCTGTCCAACATTTTCTCACCATAGCCTCATTGAGATAAACATAATCGTCTCGAGCCTCTATCTCGATGAATCTCCATTCCAAGAATCTTATTCGTAGGAGCCAAGTCTTTCATGTCAAATTCTTGGCTCAATAAAACTTTCAAATCACGGGCATCATTCATATTCTTTGCAGCAATCAGTATATCATCAACATACAGTAACAGAAAAATAATAGAACGATCATAAAAAACTGCATCTCTGATGATCACCATCTTCTTTGCAATTAGAACCCAAAACTTGTATTCTTTCACACCTTTCTTATAGCCCAGAAAGATGCACTTCTTGAATTTTGCATCAAGTTTTAATCTTTCATCTTCAAGTACATGCGCATAAGCAGGACAACAAAAAATCCGTAAATTATCAAAATTAACTGGATTACCTGTCCATACCTCTTCTGCGACCTTGCCACCCAACGATGTCTGAGGTGATCTATTAATGAGATAACATGTCATATTGATAGCCTCTGCTCAGAAACTCTTAGGAAGCCCTACATTCAGTCTCAAGCATCTTGCCCTTTCAGTTAATGATCTATTCATCCTTTCAATCACACCATTTTATTGTGGTGTCTTGCACATTGAAAAATACCTCTGAATCTCATGCTCCTCACAAAACTTCTAAAACTGTGAATTTGTGTACTCTATGTCATTATCGGATCTCAAATACTTGTTCTTTTTGCCAGTTTGGTTCTCCACCTCAGCTTTCCACAGCTTGAATTTAGAGAATACTTCATATTTCTATTTCAACAAGTACACTCAAACTTTGCTGCAGAAATCATAAAAAATGTAACAAAATACTGGTATCCTCTTAATGTGATTCCCTGGTAGGGCCCCATACATCAGAATGCACATAATCAAGAATCCCTTTAATTTTATGTATTCTAGTTATAAAACTGACTCTAGTCTATTTTTGAAGAACACGAAACTTACAAAGATCGAGCTTGCAGCTTTTAACACCATGCAACAGGTTTCTTCTATGCAATTACGTCATCCCACGTTCACTGAGATGACCCAGACACATATGTCATCGCTTTGTAATTTTAGGCACTATTTTTTTTGGTTGGAGGAGTTGCTCATTGGAAGCTGTCGGCCGCTGGAATCGGAATCCCGTCGCTCGCTTCGGAATGAAATTTTAATTTATATATATATATATATATATTAGAGAAATATGAAATCAAACTAACCCCATACTTTTCACAGTTTAAATGAAAGAGCACTATACCTCAAACTCTATATCTATCCCGAAGGATAAACACAAGACTTGATGATGAGGTTCGATCAAATAAATTAAGAAATATATGACATTTGTTTGGTCTGCAAAATCATTTTATTTGCCGAAAAATTTCCCTATTTAATATGAAGAATTAAATAGGGTTTATTTTAAGCTAGGCTCGAACAAGCTTCCTATAAGGGCAAGCTCTTATAGTCAATTACATCTTAGATAACCAAAGTCACCTAAGAAAACTCTCGCTAAAAATCAGGAAATGTTATCTTCAAAGAGGTCAAAAGGATAGGATTTTTCAACAGAATCAGACAAAAAGGTGTGAAATGGGAATGACTCAAATTTGGAACATTTTATTGTAGAATTCAAAGGAGGAAGAACTAAGGGATGTCATAGATCCTTAGGGGAACCTCGGTGACTTCCCAATCTATCATATTGTTTGGCTTCAGTTTTGAGGAGAAATTATTTAAGTGTTTCATCCTGTCAATTTTATTATTTAGGGCTTACATTCGTGTGAAACAATCACGCAAATAGCTAGAAGATGTGAGGATTTAGGTCATGACGAACGATAACCTCAGAATCCTAAGACGAGTTAGGGCTTATATTGTACAACAGAGCTATACAAAAGCCTAAAGATGAGTTGAGGATTTATGTTGCACTAGGCAAACAACCTTGCAATCCTATGGCTTGTTGTTTAATTCTAAGGAAGGATATGCTGTTGTAGTTCCTCTTGCTGTTGAAGATAACCATGCTGCCCACCATGATAGTTCCAAGCTCCTCATCGTGGCGAGATCAAGTTTTCTAGTGTATCAAGTTATGATGTCAAATCAGATGTCCTTATGATTGTAGTTCTTTAAATGTTATATGGTATATTAAAGTTGATTAGAGCGACACAGATTAGGATCTTACGGTTCCCTCATTCCGGTACCACTATTTTCTATTAGATTCACTTAGTCCAAATGAATTTACTAAACTCAACTTAATGAGTTTCATACTTTCATTTATATCGTTGGAAGCCTTGTTAGCAACCATAGGTTACCTCCTCCGAGGGATTCCCGATCATCCGATAGAGACGTCTTAATTTAGTTGCAATTGTTGTTTTTGTGATGCTTGTGATTAAATTTTGAGTTGTCTTATATTTTGAATGTTGTGGCGATGAATTTTATCTTGGTTGATTTTAGTTTTGGTTGACGACTATCCTAGCAGTTTTAATTTTCATGCACGGTGACATCGTTGTTTAACATGTAGGTTTGTATTTTTGTGTTCATTCATGCAGGTGAGTAAGTACAGCAACGTACTGAAAAGTAAAGTACAGGAAAAAAAATGTGGGTAAGTAAATCACAATAAAACGTACCTGGATGGTCTTCCCGTCATCTTCAACTGAAACTCAAAATACATATGAGAGCATTTATATATTAAAAGCATTTTATGTAGAGCGATAAGATACGGTTCTGGTGATCTACTAAATCCTAAATCATATCTTAGTGAGCCCCTATTAATTCATTTGAGGATGATTTCATTAAGCAAAACATACTAAGTTTACTAGACCTCTGAGGTATCCAGAAGGTTAGGAGGAAGAAGCGGGTCCATACTTCTCTCTCACCGCCTGATGAAATGTCCCGAGCACATTTAAACTTTTTATGTTGTTTAATAATTCATCCTGTAAATACCTCTAGTGTTCAGTGAACATCGATGTTTCAATTATCCCTAAGAGTAATGTGATTATCATTTGTCATTTAATCTGAGAATTATGTGGGTGAAAACCCTTCAAAGGGGCAAGTTAATTTAATTAAGATACTTCGCCAATTTTAGTTTTAACTCGGGCTTGTAGTGTTTTTTTTAAAGGTGTACAATTTTTAGTTACATTCACTTTTCTAAACCTCATTTACCCAAATTTGATTTAGCCTAAGTCACTACTAAGCCCTTAAGACCTTGGTAGATACATTGGTAATTTTTGAAAAAAATTGAATTTTAAGTGATAGTAATTCATCATCAAAATGTTTGAATGTCATTTGAACAACAAATAAGGGTATTAAATTGTGAGCTATTAACATTCAAACTCATATCCTTAAGTCTAGGATCATTTAATAGACCCCAAATTTTAATGATTTAGGAAATTGCAAATTTATCCTTTAAATAAGAAAAGTGAAATTGGTTTTTACCAATTAATTCATTATATTTCAATCATCTGAACATGTTAATTAAGATCAAATATTCTCCATTTCCCTTTCTTGAATTAAGCCTAAATGTTAATCAAGACCAAATTTTCAAAATTATACATTTTCCCCTTAAGGCTCTATCACTTCATAATTCATCAAATTTAATTAAAATGACTTTAGAATTTTTATCCTACATCACTCATGGGTCAATTAAGCCATCAGAGGAGAAAATATAATTTTTCAAAATTTAATTTAATTTATATAATTATTTACATGCAAAAATATGATTTTTCAAAGAAAATTCAATAACTTGACCAAGGCAAAGCCTAATCACTTAAAATTTTTACTGGAGGTAAACTTAGACCAGAGAACTAACTATACCAAATTTTATGATTTTTTGAGTTTTATTTGAATTATTAGAATGTTTTGGAGTATTAATTAATTATAAAATATTTTAAATGTGGAAAATTAAGTTTTATATTTTTCTTAAATCTCTCCAAGGTCAAGGAACCCATAGAAATAAATTTCATATTTTTATGATTTTTTTCTTTTAATTATTAGAATTATTTTTAGTGATAAATTAAGCGAAATCCTTTTTTAGCCTTTAAAAATTTATTTTAAGCTTTAAAATTCAATATCTTCACTTAGAAAATTAGGAAAAATATTTCAATTGGTCTTAAGGGCTTAGGAAACAATTTAAAATATTTTCATTAATTTTATTAATTTTATGTTTTTTATTATTTTTTCATTATTTAAATATTTAAAATATGCTTAAAAATGAAATTTTTTGCTTTAATTACAATTTTACTTTTAGAAAATTCCTCTGATCACAGAGAACTCCCAAAAATTAATTTTATAATTTTTTTAGTTATATTTTAATTATTATGATTATTTTAAGTGTTAAAAGTGTCATTTAACTTAGAAAATCAAATTAGGTTATCAAGTAAACTTCAATATTTTTGAAATTTTTATGGGGAGTCCTATAAACTTTTAAATATAGTGGAGAATTAAAAGCAAGTGATTTAGATGTTTATTTTTCCCAAATTAATTTCCTTTGTATTTTAAGATTTTATGAAAATTAGGTGTGTTCATAATGACTTGGCTCATGACAAATTTTTTATAAGGGTTATCTGGTCACAGTGAACCTACCAAAATTTTCTTGGATTTTTCTAAGCAACATGCTAATTATCATAATTAATTTTCCAAATCAGATGCATAAACTTGAAAAATATAGATCTCTGTCTAGGTGTCTCCTCTAACTTTAGAAAAATATAAATCATGCAAAAGCTTGCAGAGGTGGTGGGCTAAGAAGCTCTAAGGATTAATTAAGGTGAGCTGGCCCCTAGGGTTGAGATTGGGTTTGATTTACGGATGGTGGCCCTCATTTTTGAGGTGCTCCGGTGACTAGGCCGGCTGGCAGGGCCAGGGGAGGTGGCTAGAAGGTCAGGTGAGCCAGTGGGAGGGTTAATTATGTTTAACCCTCATTGGCAAGTGATTATGGAGGAGATTTTTGGTTAAGGCTCATAAATTGGCATGAATCCCTTAATTTAGGGATCCAATGGTACATAGCTCACCATGGCTGGTCTAAGGGGTTTTAACATGGTTCATGGAGTGTGTTCAGTGGCTGTGGAGTCATAAATTTGGTGGCTTTAGGGTGGTTAGGCTAATTTTGGTGTATGGGTCCAATGTGGGTCCAAATTACCAAAGGTTGGGTTTGGGTTAGGCTAACCATGACTTTAAGCCCAATTAATTGATCAACATTGTGTATATGATTGTAATGAAGGTTTTTTATGAAGGATTGAAATGATTTTGAGTTCAATTGGGGGTTCAATTTGAAGGGTTTTGGATTTTTGGTCAATTTGGGTATGTTGAGTTAGACTTGGTCTAGATTGAGCTAGACTTGGGCTAAGTCCAAATTGATTGTTGACAATAGTCTATAGGAACATCATGAAGATTTTTAAACAGAAATTGGGTGTCAATTTTGAGGTTAGGATAATCAATTTGGTGGGATTTGGAGGCATGGCCAATTTGAGGGGGGGGGGGGGAATTTTGGAAATTTTGGATTTGGGGCAATAATTAAATGAAATTAAGGCTTCAACAAGGCTAATTGAAGTTCAAGTTTGATGTGTAATATTGTTATAAAGAGTTTAGGATTCAAATTGGGGCTAATTGAGTAGGCCGTGAGGTTCAATTTGGTGGGATTAAGTCATAGGGCCAAAATTGGGGGTTTGACTTAGATCAAACTTGAGCTCAAAGAATAGGCCAATTAGGCTTGGATTTAGTTTAGATTAGTCATATGAAAGGTGAATTTAATTTTAGAATTTAAATTGAAGAAAATTGGGCTCAAATTGATGGGCATTTGAGGTAAACTTGGGGAAATTGGGCCCTTAAAGACAATTTGGGGGGTTTTGGTCAAAATGATCAAATTGGCCAAATTGGGTTCAATTGAAGGATCCAAATTATTTTTTGGAGATATTTGGAGTGATTTTGGAGGTTTTGAGAAAATTTGGGGTGTCAAGGGTATTTTTGTAATTTTGGCAATTTTGAGGGTATTTTGGTAAATTTGGAATTTTTTGTAGTTTTGGGTAACTTGGGTATTTTAAAAAGGTTTTAAATGAGTTTTAAAAAAAATTGGATATTTTGGGTGAATTTGGGGTTTCAAGGGTGTTTAGGTAATCTGGGGGGATTTTGGGGTAAAAGGCAAAGTTGAATATTTTGGTAGGGTTGGGGTACCAACCACCATATATGAGCTATAGACCAATGGAAACCCCATTTGGGTCCTCTATGCACTGGTCTTAGCTAAACCAAAGCCTAAGGCCAGTGGGTTTAGGGGACATCTACATGAGTCTCCTGAAAGATCAAGGGATCAAAGTCAAGAAATTTTGGGTTTAGGGTTGTGAGTGATTGTGAGTGAAAGTGAGTGAAAGTGAGTGGAAGTGAGTGCCTTAGCTCCAGACAGGCACCCAAGGACAACCCTAAGGTCAGGCGGTTTTAGGGGGACTCTCCTTGAACTCCCTCATAGTGACCCCACCTACTAAGTGCTAGAGCTTAGGACCAATATGTGAAACTTCAAGTTGAGCAAAGAAGAGGGTAGAATTTCTAATGATGAGGGTTCTTTTTCTAGTTTTTTAGGACTAGTCAACAGGAAAGTTCTATGGCAAGATCATAGGTTACTAAAGAGGGAAACTAAACCTCAACCAAAAGTGAGGTCAACAGTACTATCATCATATGACTCCACAGAATGAACTCCACCTAAAACTGTCCTCCCCAACAGTTTGTAGATATTGCATGCAATAAAATTTTCTTTCATCACTGTCAGTGCACTCTTAACAATTCTGATGATTTTCCTACCCTCATCTGTCTTAGGAATGAAACCATTTCTATGTAAAGTGCCCATGAAAATCAAATTCTTCTTCAGATCAGGAATATGTCTGACATCACATAATGTTATAACTGTGTCATCATACATCTTAATTCTGATTTCTTCAATACTAACAATATTGCAGCATCTATCATCACCCAAATAGACTGAGCCAGAATTAGTTGATTTGTATGAAGTAAACCACTTCTTGTTAGATGTTATATGATGAGAGCACCCTGAATCAAGAATCCATGCATCCACGAACTGAGTCGATGAAACTGAAAGCATATCACTATCAATGCAATCTGAATTGTCATTCTGCGCCACATTTACAGACTTCGATGATGCATTATATTTCTCCACAGTCTGCTTCTTCAGCTTTGGGCAATCTCTCTTCATATGATCTGGCTCCTTGCAATTGTAGCAATGAATTGTATCTTTACCTTTCGACTTAGATATTGAATTTTGCCTTCTAGAGCCTCCTTCTCTTTCTTCCTTCTAAGATCCTGCTTACTCTTAACGTATAAACTCTCCATGAGAGCTTTCTCATGCATTCTGTTTCTGCAGGTTGTGAGCCAATAATGCTGCAGTAATCTCATCAACTTTGATAGTTTCTTTCCCATATGTAAGAGTAGTCACCAGGTGTTCATAGGAAGAAGACAATGAACACAACAAAATCATTGCTCGGTCTTCATCTTCAATAGTCACATCAAGTCATGATAAATCTGCGATTATTTGATTGAAACTATTAACATGCTGCGCCAAATCAGAACCTTCTTACATCTTCAGCCCATACAACTTTTGTTTTAGATACAATTTATTCGTCAGAGATTTAGCCATAAACTGAGTTTCCAATTTCTTCCATATATCCCTTGGAGATTTTAAATTTATCACGTGATACATAACTTCATCTGCTATGCATAGAAGTATAGTTGTTATTGATCATTGTTTCAATTCTTCCCAATCTTCTTCCTCCATGACATTTGGTTTTGCTACCCGCAAAGCTTTCAAGATTTCATGTTGAGCTAACAGATATTTTACTCTTGTTTGTCACAATCCGAAGTTAACAGTTCCATCGAACTTCATCACCTCGAATTTTGCAGCAGAAGTTGTCATTTGAAATTCAATTAATTAAAGGAAATATTTTAATTAATGGGGACTTAATTAAGGAAGCTTAATTAAGGAAATATTTCAATCTTTTCTTTTTTAAAAAAATCTATTTTTCTGGAAAACTTAATTAAGGCAACTTAAATAATGGGCTTTTTCAATCCTTCTTTTTCTTTTTGAAAAGATTCTGAGCAAGGATTTGTAGAGGAATTTGCAGAATAATTTGTTGCAGAATTTATTTCAATAGGCAAAGTTGAATAATCAAATATGAATGGTGAGTACACGAGTTCACTCTTCTCTTGATATAGAGAATACGCAGCTACAGTGTTGATTATTATAAATGTACAATAGTATTTCATTGATAATAATCGTAATTTGCTTGTAATGAATGCAATATTTGGGGATGGCGGGCTCCAAGGGCCTGTTGCGGGAGTGGGCGGTGGACACCGCTGCCGCCTTCGACCATCTCTAACCGCCTCCAACTCTTACCAACTTTGACCGTCATTGACCAACTCTGGACAACACATCCTCCAGCGACAAAAAAAATAATTCAATTTTCTGAAGGCTATGGAATTTGAACACATAACCTCAAACAAAAGAATTAACCCATTGCCAGTCAAGCCTTCCTCATTTTACTACAATTTATAGGTATAATTTACTCTTATATAAATACAAACTGGATTTTGATATTTTTGGGCAACAAAGTTGGTCTCGCCTAAAAATTGAGGGCAACAGATACATCATCAATAATGTTCATTCATCCATCATGAATCTCGAGACATGACAAAGATCATTAGGTAATTTTTTGGACAATAAATGTTAAAGCGTTGACTAAAAGTCATCAATAATCTCGATTTTAGCAAACTCAGAGTTAAACTAACCAGTTTGACGAGATTGACTCAATGATATGAAATTGGTTCAATCCAAGTTAAATAAAGCCCCGATCAAGCAATTAAACAACTTTTGGTGCTTTCCTGGCATACATGTTTATAGTAAAATTGAGCATCTCAATGAAGTACATCTAACTATCTCAGGTTTGGTCAATTTCGACATCATTAAAGCACTCAAATGTCCATTAAACACCTTCCTATCAAAGGGATCTCTTCTGGTCATTCGATCAAGGTTAGTCCGGATTCCTTTCTCATATGCAATGTTGACTCTATATATATAGTCTCACCTCGCTCTTGAGGAGGGACTAGACCCTAAGCAAGAGAGAGGATAGAGCTTGGAAAAGAGAGAGCTGAAGCTCGAGATTGATTCTGCGCCGCATATCCGACAAATGCCTGCCATTTCGACAACCATCACTGCCAACTCTGGCCAATGCTGTCCGCTAACTCCAGCCAATGTCATTGACCAACTTCGAATGCCACCGCCTCCAACCCACTCTGATAAGTATTGCCGACCATAGTTGACCATCATCGGTCGCAACCTACTCCTTATAGTGAAGTCCCATATGAAGTCAATATGCATTGCACACATATTTTAAATTAACACACCTCTCATTAGGTGCACCTCTCTTATGAAGCAGCTACACATCTAGAAGATGGTATAACAATACATCTCAAAGACTGTGACATTTTATGAACTCTTAAAGCTCCATCCATTAGCTCCCAACTTTGGCCTTTACAGCCTACGAATATCATCACAACTCATCACTACGACCTACAGGGTACGTAGTTCATGTGGCTCCAGACACCGGCCCCTACGCCCAACCGGCGTCACTCAGCTCACAACTGCAGCTTACATAACAAATTATGATCTACGCGGTCTGCAACTTGTCCAACTTCTGACTCCTATCCTTGTGACCTACAAACTACCTCATAACTCACGACTACGATTTATATGACCAACAATGACTTACGTGGTGCACAACTTGTACAACTCTTGACTCTTTTCCATGCTACATATGGAAGTTGTCACAACTCTGCTAAATTTCAAAATAATAATTTGATGACATCATATAATTTTTTAAAAAAAATAGCCACCATTTAAAATAAATTATATTAATAATTTCCTTATCAACAATCATGTATTCTTATAAATACGAGATTAAAATCATCCAACAAAATAATCGGATCAATATTAATCTTTTTGCAATATATATTATCTAAAATAATAATAATAATAATAATAATAAACTGTGTGCACACGATTTCTGATCGTCATCGCATTAAAAAAGGCAACAAGCAAAGCCGCTCATCTTTTCTCCACACTCTCCGTCCACTTCCCACTCCCACCTCCACCTCCACCTCCACCACTGATAAAGTTGGAACCTTTTTCAGGTGCTCTAATGGGAAACTGTCAGGCGACCGACGCCGCCGCCGTCGTGATCCACCACCCCGACGGCCGAATCGAACGACTCTACTGGCCGACCAGCGCCGGTGAGATCATGCGAAGCCATCCCGGCCACTATGTTACTCTGGTCACCTTCTACATCTCCCGTCCAAGCTCCCATACTTCAAATGCACCTTCTTTACCTTCTCCCGCCGGCGATGCCGTCCGCTTAACTCGCGTCCGCCTTCTCCGCCACAAAGACATCCTCCTCGTCGGCCAAGTCTACCGCCTTGTTACCTCTCAAGGTTTGCTCTGCTAAGCTCCTTTTCTTTTTTGGGAAAAATAAAGCAAAAATCATGAGCCATAGCATTAATATTTCAGAAATTTATGCAGTTTCTTCAGTATTTTTGTAGTTGTGAAATTTCAGAGTAAATAGAAACAGAGTTTTAAGAAATCTTCAGATTCATGAGATTATATTCATTTCATAAAATTAAAAATATAGAAAATAGCCGTTGGTTACAATTATTTTAGTTTTTTTTATTTATTTATTGCTATTTTCTCAGAGTTAACGAAGGCAATCAACGCAAGGAAACAGGAGAAGATGAGGAAGGATCAAGCAGAGCAGAGACAAAGGCCTCCACACAGCACAAATGTTGAGGAGGGAGGGGTTCAGGTGATACTAGAAGATATTATTATTATTAGATGCAAATTACTGTAGTTTCTGAGCATTTTGTAGTATACTTCAAGAAAAAAATATTATTTGTGATATCTCTTGTCAATCATGTTCCAGATTGTCTGCAGGTAATTTGTTATAATGTAACTTTTTAAACAAGGCATCAAAATGCTATAAATACAAATATCACATTTAAGTGTTAGATATGTAAATGTATAAGTTGGGGGTTATATTTGTAATTTGCATTTGAGTTTTTATACATGTGAATTGTGTAATGTTTCAGGGGGAGAAGAATGAGAAGGAGAGGCAGAAGAATAGTCGGCATTGGAGGCCTTCTTTGCAGAGCATATCTGAGGCTGGAAGCTGATGTATTATTGTTCAGAGCATATTATGAAGGATAATATGGATAGAAATGGGAAGATTTGGGAGAAATTGTAATGTAGTTCACTACTGTTGAACTGTAGCTTCCTTGCTGTCCGCTGAAAAATCTGAGTAAATGATTATTAAGGTTGGGGGCTGTTAAAAAAGGTTTTGTTTTTTGTAGTGCTGTGAATTTAGCTCAAAGTTTGGTAATCGCTCAAAAA
>NEWO01000343.1:163288-174066 GCA_003013225.1 Phalaenopsis aphrodite | reverse complement strand
GTACATTAAAATAGGGCATTTACATAAATACCACCTAATTTCTATTTATTTACATATCTAGCAACTTTACTTTATGTTCTGCATGTTTACCATCCAATCTTTTATATCCAGATAAAAAATACAACAATTTTTAATACATAGGTGAGGAAGTATATACGTAAAATTTGAAGTAGATATGTAAATGCATGGGAATTGATTTGTAATATTTATATAAATTTTCATTTTATAAAATCTTTGAACGTTTTCAAAAGAGAAATTTAAGTTTATGTTATTTATGTTTGACAAAAAAAAACAATTTTATCTTCCTAATAAATCCACAATGTTGCCGCCTCAAAGTGGAAAAAAATATTACATCAGGACTCCGCACATAGCTTTAGATGCGGAGTCCAATGAAGTTACGTCGTGGAAGTGATCGGCTCGGTAACACAAGAGAATATTCTCCTCATGTTATTCATGTGTTATTGTGTGTTATTCAACTATTATTGATGTGTTATTCTGTTATTATAACATCGGGAAGATTCACAGAATATAATAACACTTGAATAACATATAATAATAACTGAATAACACATAATAACGCTTAAATAACACAAGGGGAATATTCCCTTGTGTTACCGAGTCGATCACCTCAACGGCATAATTTCATTGGACTCTGCACATAGCTCTACGTGTGAAGTCTTAATGTAACATCTTTTCCTCAAAGTGACCATATAAACCATACTAAGAAATTGTTTATGTCTAAAGTAAAATTTTCACGGAAAATTACACCATTGAAAAGGAACTAGTAGCATATTTTAGACGCACTATGCGCATAATAACTTGTTTATGTTTTCATAATGTTAAAGTGATTAAGCTTTAATAGAACTTTAATGATTTCCATCATTAATTATTTCATGACAAGTTAGTTCACCAATTAACTACTAATTATCATCATAAAGTTGGTCAAATCAACAATCTAAAAGAGAAACATATATGGTATTACTACAACATCGAATTGCAACTTTCTAACTACTAAGTTCCATCATAATGGTTGCCTTTACAACCACTATCTGAAAACTTGAAAGAATAGGATCTTTATGAGTCCCTTAAGTTGAAAACTATATTATTAGTGGTCAACATCAAAATTTAATGCTTTTGATTCATATTTATTGGATTATAGTTGTACATTCAATTATCACCTAAATTGAGCAAGCACTCTTGAATTGAGTGATGACTTGACATTGGTTCTCATACTAAAATTCATCATTGGTTCTCTAGGTAACAAAATGATTTTAAATTAACTTAGTTCATTTTGCAATAAGCATTCAATTTTATTATATGATTCTATCTATATGTTTAAAATGTGGTATTCTTATAAAATTGAGCCTCGTCCCAAGTATATAAATAAGGGGTCAGAGAGTGAATTTGAAAAGGTATCAATACAATTATCATATTTTATTCAAAAGATATGAACCTATGTCTCAAAGATATATACTAATGATTTGATACCCTTGACATTCTTAGTGTAATATTGAAATGGAAATTATATAATGCTAGCTCATAAGATAATGATCCCTATGTTTTATCATGTGTATCTAATGTTGGTTTTAAGTATGCCCAAAAAGGGTGAGGGGGTGAGTTGGCTTTGTTTATCTATAAATGTTTTCTTTTCAAAAATGAATAATCAAATGACAAATTTTACATAATCACTAATATTAAGATCAATAACATTAACATAATTGGAATTTATTAAATGAGATGCACATAAAAGACATTCAATCAATCACAAATCACTTTTTTGTGGTTTGACCTTAGTTTATGTCCATATATGGGTGCACACCATCACATTGGATTCTATGCAAACATTGCACTTAATAAAAAAATCCTTTAATAGGTGGAGAAGCCTTGACATTAGTCATACTCATGAAAACCTATCAGCTAATTTTTGGAAAAGGTACCTCTCCTAAACATTCTCATTTTGAACATTTAAGAGGTCTATAGAAAAAATATCAATAAAGAAATAAAAAAATGTACAAGTTAAATGATCTTACATGTGAATACAATATCAAGTATAGAAATATGAGCTCATCAACAACAAACTATCATAATATCTTTAGGAACTAAGGATGCAAATTAATCTCTCTCTCTCTCTCCTCCTTCTATGTGATTGTTGAAATCATAAAAGTTATTACAAAGGATTAAAGTGTTAGAAGCTCACTATGAGATGGTGGCTATATAATTTTCTTAAAGTATTATCCTTAAGAAAAAGGTTAATAAATATATTTATACTAAGAGCCTACGGTTTCAAATAAATCATTTCAAATGTTTAAGGCATAAATTTTCATATTTTCATTGTAGCTAATTTATGCCCTAAAATACTCTGAAAAAAACGGTTAATCACGTAAATATACATGTTGATCAAGTAATATATGAATAAAGAGTCCACATATTTATCTCACGAGATTAGTTGTTAAAATATTTATAACAAGGCAAGTTGTAGTGTACCAAAACCACTAAATTTAGTATGAAGTGATCAAATTGATAATAATAAAAACCCTACCACCTTAAAAGTACAGTAGACAGTACTAGAAAAGTAAAGGAATAAATTTAAGTCCTTCAAAGAGGTTATGTGGTACATGTTTTTGTAACACTTTTATAATTTTCTCTTTATATTTTTCTTATCAGCTCCCCTACATGATACTTGTGATGGCCAAAATTGTTGTGAAGCAAGTTGATCTATCATGTAAGTCAACGTGTCAAATTATATATGAATTTTAGAGTCTGCATATTGATCCCATGAGGAAAGGGTCAAAAAGATTTTTGACAGGAAAGCTTTAGTTTACTAAACAATTGAACCTAGTTTGACATTATCTTAGGTTTAATTATGAGCATACAATCCTACACAATATAGAAAATAAAGTAGACAACGGAAAAGAAAACAATACAAAACAAGGAGTCTTTAGTGATCTTTAGAGGAAATGAAGCTCATGCTTCTATGACTCAGGTGTAATGTATTTGCATCATATTCTTATGAATTCCTCTACGTAATAGTTATCTAACAGTGCTAATTCTTATTGTTCTATATTAATGTCATAAGTAGATTAGTTACAGTTAAGCAGACCATAACCATGCAGTATTTTCCAGGACTCCTTAGCTTCCCTATTTAGGTTGCAATCCCCTAGTGACAATATTTCTATTACTCAATGTTATTGTATGTTAACCTATGAGTTACACTAAGAGACAATTGGAAGTCTTAGTTCACAAGAATTTTTAACATTGAAATTGGCCAGATTAGGTGCACACTATGTGCAAAAAACTAACACAAAAATATGAATAAATAACAGTGCAAATGACATTTACAGGAAAAATAAATAAGAACACAACGAGAAACATCAAAACCTTACATAACAAGAGCGAGAGAGATATTTAGCAATGTGTCATAAGATAGAGAAACATGGAATATTTTATTGAAATCATGAAAGAAAATTAAGTGTAGGAAAGGAGAAATCTTACAACAACAAAAAATTCCTATTGAAATCATGAAAGAAAATTAAGTGTAGGAAAGGAGAAATCTTACAACAACAAAAAATTCCTAAGCAGATGAACATGTCATTCACACAAAAGGTTCACAGACCAAACAAACATCATAAATCATTTAATTTATATGATTGAGTCTACTGTCAAGTAGTATGTCTATCTTTTGGGATAACATATTACTTATGGTGTTAGGTTCGATTACTTGAACAGTTGTGAATATGAGATATATCTGGTCTCATTCTTTTTCTTAAAATTTAAAGACTACATTGTCAAAATCAAAATTATATATTTATTAAATTAAATTATTTTTTAAATCGATGCGACAAATTTTAAATGTTGGCTGACATATTATATCTTAGCTCAAGAGGTGAGGTCCTGATTGGGTGGTTATAGAAGCTTTGGTTGAGTCCTACGAACCTCCTCCAATTGTTGGATTCCTTTGAGAGTGAGCCCAAGTACGAACTTGACCAAAAGTGGCTTAAGGTTGGTCTAGGGTTACGATAGAGGTTGTGGGAAGGTGAGGATTTGATTGGGAACGAAGTCTTGTGGTGTGGGGGAGCTTTTGGAAGGATTAAATTGGAGTTTTGTTGAAGTCAATTTAAAGACCAAAAAAGTCATGAGTTTGAGCTTCAAAATTGAGGCTTTGTAGTGGGAGATGATGGCTAAGGATGTTGGAGAGATTTGATAATGTTGTGTAGGAAAGAAAACTCTCTGGCTCTCTTTACTTTCTCCACGGAATGATCCCCGAAAGACAGTAATTTTTTTCTTATGTAAATCTTTAAAAGAGCCATTTCATGACAAATATGGAGAGGACCCTCTCTGAATCAATGTAGAGTTTAATTAGAAGGTAATAACACTCCATTAATCTCAGTTAAAGCCTGAATCATGCACGATTAACTTGAATTTGAAATTCAAATTATGGATCGTGGTGTTATTGGGGGTTGGATCCAGGTTGTATTGGCTCAAAATCACGGTCACAATGTTATTGGGGGTTGTATTGTGGTGTTATCGAGGTTGGATCGCGGGGGTAAGCGTAATATTGGCGTGGAGTGGCTGAGTAGTTTGTGGTGTTAATGGTAGGTGTTATTACATGTGTATTATGGTGTTATTCCAGTTTCGCGGTCATAGTTTCTAGTGTTATTAGGAGAGCTATTGCGGTGTTGTCGTGGTAGTATTACGTGGTTCTTACAGGCTTACACTGACTATTTAAAGTGGTATTATTGAGAGAGTTACAGCGATGCTATTGAGGTGTTATTGGCGAGAAATTTAAAGAGGTGTTATAACACACGTATTATATGGATTTGGGTGTTATTACACACTAAATCGAGAAAAAAAATGTGTGTTATTGGCTTGGCTAGCACGAACCGAGCCCAAAACTAGCCTAAACTCCCTTTCACTTCAATTCCAACCATGCACGCATGTCAAAACACAATTGGCAGGTTGAAGACGTTTTAGAAATTATTGTGATGGATTTTAGGCTCCCAATTTTGGCAAAATTGGACTTGGGACACGAGTTTAAATGGGTTTGAGATGAATTTGGGTTTGAAATTAATAGGATTGGATTTTGAGCTTGAAATTTGTTGGATTGGGTGATTTTTGCATTTTGGAGGAATTAAATGTGGGATTGAATTTGGGTTTGGGCAATTTTAGATTTTGGCTTAAAATTTGCTAGAGTTAGATTGGATTTTGTATTATGGTGGGTTTGAGATGTGAATTTGAATTTGGCGTCCATGGGACTTGGTCTTGGAGTTGGATTTGAAGTTTGGATTTAATTTTGATAATTTTGAGAAATTTGAGCTAGATTTGGAGCAAATTTTGTAAAGGGGAGTGAAGTGCAAGCGAAGTGTGAAGTGAAGTGAGTGTGACTACCTAAGCCATTTAAGGTCAAAAGGGTGTTCCTAAGGCCAACAAATCCTATGGGAGCTCATTTTTTGAATCTTCTACATGTTGGTCTTAATCAACTCATTTAAGCATTGAGGATTTAGACCACCCATGTGAGACTTCACAGAAAGTGTCAAGAAATAGTTTGAATTTCTATGCGGGTTGGGTCCCTTCACTAGACTTCTAGGATAATCAATAGGGAAGTCCTATGACTAGATCCTAAGTTCTGAGAGGAAGACCAGACCTCACGAAAAATGATGTCAACAAATGGAGCCCAAATATGTGTGGTGTGTTGAACAAGCACACCGCGTGTATTGGCATTGATCGGAGCAATCAACTAAAACAAAGAGTCATTCAAGTATACTTACTTAGAATAGGTGAAAGATTTATTTGGGTTCAATATGGAATTTGAGCTAGGATTTCCACCTCGGAATTCCCATATCAAGGAAAGATTTAAGTAGAAAGTTTTGAGCATTTTCACTGGAGATTAACATGTGTATTTTCAAATTGTTGCTGTGAATTTTGAGTTTTCAAATTTAAGTGTTTATTTGATTTGTTTTTGTGTATGATTTTGTGTTTTCATTTTTTATTTTGATTTTTTTTTAGATTCTGAGGTGAAAGTTGTTGAAAATTTCTTGTTGAGGATTTGATAGTTTGGCAAATTGATTTGATGGAAAAACTAGTTCAAGCAAGAAAGAATAGGGAATCACATCCACTTGAGAGCTAGTGAGAAAAATGTTTGTCATATTGGGAAGGAAAATAAAGGGACTCATATCTAGTCCAAGTGGTGACNCAAAATATTTTCCTCCTCTAATGACCTTAAAGCTTTGAAATGAAATCACATCGTTCACTCAGATGGAGAATAGTACATTTACAAGGCTTGGGAAAGGTATAAGGAGTTACTTAGGAGGTGCCCACACCATGCCTTGTATGACCAGATGATTCTCGAGAGATTTTATAATGGGTTAATGGAGGTTCATTGTAGATGTTTCATTTGGGGGATCGCTAATGTCCAAACCCTTTGAGGAGGTATATAACTTGATTATAAAAACTACTTCGAATAGTTTTCAATGGTCCTTGGAGCGAGTTACCCCAAAATTAGTGGTTTGTGCGTATGTCTTTGATGTTTGAATATCTTAATGCCACAAGCAGTTATCATTTCTAGGAAGTTAGATACCTTAAGGATAAGTTCAATGTCAAGACCCTTACCAAGTGATGAGATGATTTATGAACCGGTAGGGTTTCTAGTACCACTGTCTTAGAGGCCCTGAATGTCATAAGAAATAAGATGAAAAACCTTACTCCAACACCCATAAGCTAGGCTAGAAGAACCACTCAAATTATTAATGAAAGTGGCAGGACACTAGTAGTTGGGGAACCATTAAGCCAACACACTAATAATTATAATAAATAAGGCAAAAAACCCTGAAATAGCCCTACCCACTAAGATTTCCATCCAATGCCCAGCCCAAAGAGAAGAAGTCACCCCTAGAAGAGGAGATAGCTCAACAAATGAGGAACAAGTTACAAAGCCAAGCTATAGATATAAGGAACATAAAAAATCAATTAGGGTTGCTAGGGAGTGCAATGAACAATATACTTTGAGGATTGATTCAGGCCCGACCCACAATTACATATTAATTTAGTTTCCAAAAAAGATGGTGAAAAACTTGACACAATTTATTTTAATGGCTACTGTGCACAATGGATATTTTATAGAATTTAGAATTCGATTAATAGTTTACACACTATGAGTGTTATACAAGTATACATATCATTTCAAGTAATTTAGGATTTTCTTTTAAAACCTTAGTACTGATCCCACAGGGATAGTGAAGCTCTTTTTATGGACTTAGAAAAACTTTACTTTAACTTCAAAAAATTTTCTAGGAAATATGGTAGCAAGTTTATGTGTAAAAAAAATTACTAAATTCATACTAATTTTATTTTAAATCTTAAAAAAATGTAGTGTTTCTAAACTAGCTTTACGTGGAAAAGTTCATTATGTAAATGTTCTTTCCCCTCAAAAATAAATCATACTCAGTGTAGGAATCAAATTTCTAAAGGTTTAAATTTAGTTTTGTGCCAAATAAGAGTAATCTCATACTTTACCCTCTCCCGAGTGCATAAAGAATATTGGCTAACCTAAAATTAAGTTCCTAAATCCTTGATTATACTGGGTAGGTTCTAGTCTGTCACCTCCAGATTACCCATTATGACCATCATTATGGAATAACCTAGCCTTAAGTTTCAAACTCTATATCAAATTGGCCGAGGTTCTAGCTTGTTCCCCTAGAATCACCAATTTAGACCCATCAAAACTTATCTCCCTATCTATTTACACAAACCAATGGGCTACCTTCTCAGCCCTAGATTAATATGATTCTTACTAGTTGAGAAACACATAGCCCTCCTCGGTAATTATGGATTCACAACAAATTTTAACATTCCAGTTCGCTAGATTGAATATGTAAATTAAGTACAAAGTAATGAATCATCATAAGTATGGAATAAGAGAAATATTAAACAATTCTAATCCTACACATGATTATTTCTTATTGCAAGGAGAAAGAGAAATGAAANGAAGGAATTAGAATCACTGCACCGAACCTTAAATATTATGGATACGGAAAACTTGTGGAAAGACGTGCAAAAATTTTGTGAAATTTTAAAGAATCGGAATCCCCACACCGACCCTGAAATTTAAATTTTAAGTAATCAAAATCCCTGCACCGACCCTGAAATTTTATGGATGCAGAAAACTTATGGAAAGACATGCAAAAAATTTGAGGAATTTTGAAAGAATTGAAGTCCTTGGACCGACCTTGGAATTTCATGAATGTGGAAAACTTGTGGAAAGACATGCTAAAAATTTGTGAAATTTTAAGGAATTAGAATCCCTGCACCGACTCTGGAATTGCATGAATGTGGAAAATTTGTTGAAAGACATGCAAAAAAATATGTGAAATTTTGAAGGAATCAGAATCCCTATACCGACGCTAGAATTTCAATTTGAAAGTGACTTGGAGATTTGTGAAGTGTAAAATTTGTGGAGACGATTGAATTTGAGGTGTTTGATGTTGAGTTTTTGGAATTTCAAGTTTTTGTGAAGATTAACATGGAAGTTATGCCAAGAGGCACTAGTTCTACCGTAAAGGTGAAGTTTGTGGAAAGTGTAAAATTTTGCAATAGTTTGTTTCTTTCTTTTAGAACCCTTTTTTATTTGATTTTCTTTTCCCTTCCCTTTCTCCTCATATATTTTTGGGGCTCTGAGTGTGTTCTCTTCCTTAAATGGTCTACTCGGCCTTTGTCCCTTAAGTCAAATACACAATAGATCATGTTCCTTTGCTCATTCTGGAAAACACATTAGTGTGCAATTCTAACCCCTCTAGGATATTGACATATTCTCCTTGTATTCTTTCGAAGTGTTCAAAGTTCTACTTTTGTACCTTCTGAAAATTCTCCAATTCATGCTCGGAAATGATTTGTAGTTGTGTTGGTTTGACGAACTGTGGGATGTATGGTTAAACATCTGGGCACTCCTTGCTTCTTAATACCATTGAAGGCACAAAATATTCTGTTGAGGAGCCATAATGTTATGTTTGAAGGACTTTGCATTCCGTACATTCCTCTCATGGCTCGGTGAGTGTAAACTTCAAAAGTGTATGATCCACTGTTAGCACTACTTCTTTTTGTTTCATCGAAGGCTGGGGAAGATTCTCCCCCACTAGCTGAGCAAACATGTCTTCCTCTTGAATAACTGGAACATGCTTTGAAGCTGATTCTACATCTTGCCTTCTTTCTAATCGGTCAAACTTCTTGCGTTTACGAAGATTGGTGTTCCTACGCTGTGTGCGCGTCAAGGGTGTTCTCCTTTCAAAAAGAGTCTCCAGGGAATTTTCCGACGAGGCACTGATGAGCACCCCCTTTGCTGTCATGAACATGGATTGTATTTGACTGACTTTCTTCATTGGGTTGCGAGTTTCTCGGACTTCTTTTATAACTTCTTCAACTTTTCTCTTCTTCACTGACATCTCTTCTTTCTTGCTTTGGAACTTGAGTACTGGTTTCAAACCATCCATCTCTTCCCGACTAACCACCTTTAATAGGTGCCCCTCATATTCCATCTTGACTCGCTCGAGATCTAGGTCAAAGTCTATGATAGCTCTCTGCACCACTTTTTCATTATCAAGTGTGAGTGTCTAGTAAGTTACATATTTGTTTTTGGTTAAATAAGAACGTTACAAGTGATTAATGTACCATTAAACATTTACATATTTGTAACTGACTCTGAGATTTTTAATATTTGTTAACCAACGTTAGCACCATTTCATATTCATAATTATTTGAAGTGGGGAATTAATGATTTGCTGATGTTAACATTCGGTGATTCGATGATTGTTCGATCGGCAAATAGGATGAGAGCACTTTAATAGGTTGGAAGGTCATCACGTGGCCTTCTTGAGGGAACCCTTCGTAGAGGCTTTCTTATCATTAGGGATTAACTTGGATCATCTTGCAGATGGTGCATCACCATAATTTTATGGATAGTTCTCCTTCGGACAAGTGGTCTTCACAGAGGGTTGAAAATATGTTCTAAGAAGCGACCGTCGGTTTTCTCTCAGAGGGATCCCAGAATCGGTTGAGAGTGTTGATTACACATGGTTGTCCTTCATATTAAATGCATAATGTTTCTTTATTTGATTATACTTTCCTTCGGCGACCCATGATCCGACCAAATGAAACGATGCTTGACATCTCTGTCTCTAAGCCATCCTAATGCATTCTTTGGTTTCTTCTAAGTGTGAATCGTTGAATTTCTTTGTGATTCGTTGAATTTCTTTGAAATTCTTGTGGTCATTTTCGATGTATACCCATAAAAAATAAATTTAAGATGCTTAAATAATATTTAATCCTGTAAAAGATAAAAAGTATAAGAGTAGCAAACAAAAAATTAAAAAGAAGAAAACAAACTAACAAAAATGTCAAGTGAGTTTGTTTGACTTGTGGCGTAGAGATCTCCAAACCAAGAAATTTGATCTTGCAAATTTGAAGGATACTGGCAAAAAAATAGGAGGCTTCATTTCTTAAAATTTTTCTTGGAAAAGTAGGGATGAAGAAAATATACATTAAAATTTTGAGAGTTTAAGAGAAGCTCTTACATGAAGAAAATTGGGCTATTTATAACTAAAGAATAAATTTAAATCAACTTTAATGCATAATAATATTCTAAAATTATTTTATCACATAAAATTATGATATTTAAATGGCTAGCTATCTACATAAAAAAATGATATTTAAAATATATTAATATTTAATTAAAGTTTTTCTCCTTATTTAATAATAAATTGAAAAGTTAAGGAAATACATTTGACTTGGGG
>NEWO01000343.1:132061-150438 GCA_003013225.1 Phalaenopsis aphrodite | reverse complement strand
TTCATTATCTTATGATTTTGTAAACACTTATCTAGTGGATTTGCTTTGGTTAAATGGAGTTTCCGTTGTGTTTTCTTCGTGCTGTGTGATGGGCTTCTCTTACTCTCTCTTCTTATTTGGAAATAATGACATGAGAAGATTATGTCATTGTTTTCATTTTACTTTTCTTTTGTAATGAGTAGAATTCATGTTTAAAATTTTGTGATGCATGTTATAAGCGGATTTAATTATCAATGTGATGGTTTTTACTTGCACTTTATTTACATTACAATAAAGGTCTGTTGTAGTGTTAAAGTTCATTGTAATTGCATTAAGACCCGAGAGGGCTGTGTAAGTCTCAACAAAGTAGAACCACATTCAGATTCCATAGATGGTTAAGTTTATGGGAGTTTAATGCAAATAAATTGGGAAATATACTTTGATGGGCGTAAAATTGGAGATTTTAGGGTGACAGACTAAAATCCTCAATTTGGTCCTATTGTTTGAGTACTGAAATGGAGATGTTAGCCCTCAGGTGAGGGGAGCGTGGGAGCTCCGAAGTGAGAGTCGGTATCCTCCCAGCCTAGCTACGGATTCAGTAAACAAGCATATGATTAGTCAATGTTCTTTATGCATGGACTAAAGGGTAAAGAATAGGATTGCTCCTATTTGACACATACATTATTTAATGCATCTCATTCTTTTACATTATCTAATTCATTACATAAGAATAGTAGTTTGTAATATCTCAAAATTCTCTAAATCAATTCATCCAAAAAGGATTATCTTTAGAATTAATATTTGCATTTAGTTTTAGTTACTATCTTTACATTTAACACTTGCATTTAGGAGTAGTTGATAGATAAAATATTATTTTAATCGACATTCCTAACTAAGGATTAATTGTAATAGACTAGGATTTGACTAAGAACCTCTTACATCGCTTCCCTGTGGGATCGATAAACGAGACTCCACTAGAGTCATGTATTACTTGAGTGATACGTATACTTGTGTTTGAAATTGTGACTTTACAAAATCATTATAAATATATAAATCTGGGTTCATAAATTCTTGCATATAAAAAGTCGCTGTCAAAAGCGCAATATCCTTACAAATGAGCATAAAATGTATACATAAAAATAACACATTTTAAGGCGTGTCAATTCCCCTAAACTTAAATGTTATTTGTCCTCAATTAACTCGTTTAGTTTGTAAAATAAAAGCTTTAACTTATGGTAGTGGCTTTCATTAAAGATTCCTATATTTTTTTCCCATGAATGTAATGGTGAAATTTTAGAAAAAATTTTAATAACTCGGGATAGAATTGAGGTATAGTACTTAAGTTAGGAATTTTGTTTTTCTATTCATTTCAAAAATAATTATAATTTGTCAGACTTAGGAATCTTAGAAAAAATTAAAAGATAGAATTATATGAGAACTCTATTAGTAAAAATTTGACTAATAAATTTGAAACTGAGAATAAACTTAGAAATGTAAATAAGTTTCTTCCCTTGAGGAAATTCAATTGAAACCAATTTTTAAGTAGTCATCTCTTCAAGTTTTTCTTCATGTATTTTCTTTTTCTTTGATTTTGTTTTTTTTTTCTTTTAGGATCATTTTTAATCATTTCATTTCTTTTCTTTTTATATGAGGATTTCTATATTTGGATAGCCTTTAATGATTTTGAACTTCACCATTCTCTTCTTAAGTTAAAAACTTCTCATATTTATTTACTTGATAATGTGTATTAGTATAAAAATGATTTTTTATAGAGTCTTTAATTATTTTTAAAGTGTAAATCTAAGATCCTTAGTGTTTTAAAAATACAATTTTTTTCTACTTTGAATAGAAAAAGCATATTTCTATGCTTTTATATCAAATATTTTAGCTATAGCACTACTCTTAATCACTAAAAATTTTTACTTAAGTTTACTATAACATTCATAGAATTAAAAATATAGTTCTCTAAAGATAACATCACATACCACAGGATATGTTAAAATAATTTTTAAATAAGTTTTATTGAGGATAAAGAAAGTTTAATAATTTTTTTTAATGTTTTTTTCCCTCCCCCAAATTTGAATTTATAAATAGTTTAAGACATTAGAATGCAGAACAAGTATAAGAGAGAAAAATTTTAACAGGTTTATTATCTATCAACAGGTTGTAAACATGAAAATACTACAGTACAAGTAGTAAGAACATGTATGTGTAGTCGTAAGTAAACATGTTTAGCATAAAACATACAAAGTAAATAACTAATCTGATGCATAAGTAGTATATATATGAAATGGAGAAAAAGGTAAACAGTAGTGCAGTGAAAACTAAAAGGTCCATAATCCATATCAGCAGTAAAAATAAATATCACAATGTCTAGTACAATCACATAACTAAAAGTAAGCAATAACTAAGGAAAATAACTACAACCAAACTCAGAATAACTACTCCTCATCCTCATCATCATCTTCATCCTTATTCATAGCCTTGCAGCGTTCAAACATCTGATAATGAGGATAAGAGGGAACTCTATGTTATGATCTCCTCTCATAAAGGTCAATAGGGATGTATTGAAACTCACTTCATAATCACTTTTACATTTCAGATAATGTTTCAAATGTTCCCAATGTTCTTCATTTTCTTACAGTTGATAACGTACAGAAAGTATATCACCTTGTTGTATTTGCAACTGCTCAAGTATAGTGTACATACTAAAAGGAGGATGAGTCTAAGTACTAAAAGTGGAAGGCCTTAAAGCTGAAGTAGATGGAATATCAGAAGCTCTTGCCCGAGATCTTCTATATAAGCCCACATTAGCCTTACCGATTGGCTTTTATGGTTGTAGTAGCTCTTCCTAAGTCTCGAATTTAACCTCAGATGGCTTGCAAATAAGAAAAAATAAGAGAATGGTAGCCCAAACCAGTTATAGTACTAGCTCTGACATACATGAAAATAGATTTGTAAATGAGAGAGCCAACATCAATAGGTTTCATCTTCTTATTGCAATAGTTTAGAAAGGCTCTCTCCCTGGTCACTCCACTCAAATAGTTTGTAGGAAGAAGTCGAGTAGAGATAAAATAGTGTCAGGATTTAGATGGGGCATTAAGCATCGAAGAGAAAGAAATTACCTTATGTTCGTTCTTAAGTTTCCAAACTCCATGCCCATCCGTCAAAAATCCAATAATATCATCAAGCTCCGATTCAGTAGGATTGAATTCAGAATAGTAACAATCCTAAATAGGAGGCAACTGTTATAATGCATTGATTAGCTCAGAAGTAAACTCAACTCCCCTCTCCAAAGAAAGCAATTAATTTTTCAGGTGCCTCAAGGAGATTTAGATAAAATTCTCAAACCACAAAAAGAATTGCTATAGCAGTGAAGTAGCAAAAAATTTCCCAATGATGAACAATAATCAAATTCTCCACAGAACCACCAGGACTAAAAAAACTTTGTTCAGCTATAAACTTTTTCGATAAGAGAAACTCGTTATATTGATCTTGTGCTTTTAAATTGACAAATTTCTTATTATCGAAGACTTCCTTCCCCTTTCCTCTTTTTGTTTTTGGATCCATATCAAAATCTAAAAAAAAATCTAAATAATTCCAAATATAAGTTCTAAAGGCTCCAACAAGTAATTTCCAAGCAAACAAACTCATTTATACTAATTTCTCCATATTTTTCAATATTTCGGAATTTATATAATATAGAAGAAATTCGTGGTGAAAGAAGAAAAGTTCTTAGGCAAAGTGTAGATCTCACTCGGAGAAGAAGAAATCCAAAGTTCTAGGCCTTAAATCACCAATATGTGCAAGCTAGGACAAGCCCTAGGGAGGGCTACCGTGTGAATGGGGAAGAAGATGAAATTCAATCTCAAAAATGGCGTCAAGCTGGGTAGTTGCACGATTTAATTGGCGGAACCAAGGGTTCAGTTAGTTCGACGTCTAGGTGTTGGCTTTGGCGCTTTGGCGTCATACTTCTCGGGTGACTGGTGCTTAGGCGCCAGTTTTTAGCGCCTAAACTCCAATGACGAATTTTGCAATTTTTTATTTTTTTAGAATACAAGCAAAACAAACTTAAGGCCTCTGGAACCTAATTTACTCGGTTCAACATTATTTTAATAATTAATCATCTTTCAACGTTCAATTTGCACAAGTACCTCCTAAATACAAACAATCCAAATGATCCAAGCAAATTAACACCATGTCTCAAAGTCACAAACTTAATATAAACTCACTAACATAAACATAAGTTCAATACATAACAACTAAACATCAATCCAACATAAGAAAATAAGCAAATACAAACACATACACATATAATATGCGGTTTCAACGATCAAAATGAAGTCCAAATCAATTGTCAAATATTTTACAATATAAAAGCACATACACATAAATTATTATTATTGTCAAAATTATCGTAGGCTTGGATGGGACCCAAATGTAGTCTAAACCAAGCACGAAGAAGTTCAATTGAACAATTTCGACAATCCAGACTTACTCAAGCTGTTCATTTTAAAAATAATGTTTCATTGAAAATTTTCTACATATGACCGATTTTCATGTATGAAAACTCAAAATAAAAAGTTTTACGTAAAAATGTGTTAGAACATCATCAAACTGATTCATGTGTTTATCATATGTGACAAGAACATAATGCAACTTATAGAATGAAATATCAATCACTACATTGATCTATGGAGACAATAATAATTTTAGGGGATCTGAGCACCATTCATGCATGAAAACTAAAAGTAAAAAAATACATTAAAATTATGTCATATAATCATTAAACATGTTTGCATAGTCTTTCTATGTGATAATAAACATCTTGTTACTTTCATAATGAAATTTTAAGGTCTACAATGATCTGTGAAGAAAATGATAATTTCAGTGAGCATGTTGGTTAAAACTGATTTATAGTTCAAATTTAGGGTTTAATAGAAATAACTTATATTAAGTTATAGTTTAGTTTGGTTAATTTCAATTTATGTTCAATTATGTTTTAATGTTAGGTCAAATTATGGTTGACTCTAGTTTTAACTGTAGTGTGGTTCAAGTTATATTTTCTCTGCGTCCAATTCAGTCATCTAGTAACACTAGGAGGGAGGTCATATGTCCCAATGAAATTAGATCTAAGCTAAGCAAAAAGGGTAGCCAAAAAAGTAAGGTCCATACTAACTAATATTATAATTTTTTAACTTCTTTTGATTTTGCTAAATAGATGTCAATGTTTCATTTCCTCTTTTAAAAAATAAATAGGAGGAAAAACATTTGGCATGGAGCCAAATTTGGTAGACTCCATCTAAGATCTCATAATAGGCAGCAAATTATTTTTGATGTATGATATGTGCAACTTCATTAATTATAGCGATGAAATCGGACAATGGATTATCCTTCTTGTTGTGATGAAACCATTGTTTTATTATAATTATAATATTAGTATTCTATAAATTAATCATAAATTTAGCTAATAAATTATAATAATAACAAATTCACAATCTTTGTATCCTAAGCTAAGCTAGGATGTAAGTAATCCAAGCCGGCTTGTGAGTCAACTCGAGCTCGGCTCAATAAGTGGCTTGTAAACTAAGCTCGATGAGCTAATAAGTCGAGCACAAGCTAGCCCGACGATAGCTTGTGAGCCGGCTCGTTTTTAAAAAAAGGTTAATATAAAATATACTCAAAATATATTTAATTTGAATGCTATATATTAAAAATATTTAAAATAAAATATTTAATATTCTCCTAATTGCTAATTTTATCATTTTATTATAAATTTATAACGTAATTTTAAATTAATATTATTTTCTTATTTATTATAAATAAGTCGGCTCGTGAACCAGTTCGAACATATAAAGCTCCAACTCATAAAAATAAATCAAATTTAAGCTCAATCCAAGAGCAGGCTCGACTCAACTCGTTTATAATCATGATAAAACACAATAAAATAACATGCCAAACAACAGTGGCTAGGCTTTAAAAAATACAACAAAAAACCATCCAAAGTAAACTCACAAAACAAACTTTCCATTGATATATACATTTATACATGGGATTTTCACATATAAGCCATCCATCCAAAACATTGAATATACAATATTAACCACCCAAAATTTTCACTCAAAGCCTTCACTATTGGGTAAGAAAGAGTGCCTAAAATGAACAAAATAATTAAAATATTTATATAAAATTTGTGTTGTTAAAATGTTATATTCAATATTTTAGGCGAGTTTGCATGAAAAACCCTTTTATATATTGGAAGATTTGCATACATAGCACTCGATTCCTATATATTTACATGTCTAAACACCTAAACTCAATTTTTTACCTACAAGCCACCTTACCTATGCATGAAACTGTGTATTCATCGTCAAAGTTTTGAACAAATAGGCTGAATATTGAATAGGCTCGATCGTCTTTTCTCTTTGCTTTCATTTCATTAAATAACAATCTTACAATCTACTTTAGGTACAAAATAAAGAAAGTATAATCTATTTTAGATAACTTAATAATACATATTCTTAATCTAAATATTCAGCTAAAAGGGAAATATATCAGAATAAAGATATTGACAATAAGGAAGCTTCTATTTATAAAAAACTCTTAATTTAACTGTTTGATTTTCATCCTTCTTGATTGACATTCACTATTTAAAAGTTAAAATTGTGGTATTTTTTATGTGATATGAAAAATTTAGGCAGCGTAAATGCAAGCAGTAAAAATTTAGGTGTTATAAATACATAAATAAATAGATACTGAAAAAATAAAATAAAATAAAGGATGATATACATACACAGCTCCCAATTCTTATCCATTTATCTCACACCAAAACTTTTATTTTTATTTCATAATCAAGTTTCTCTTCTGCAGTCTTCTCAGCCTTGACGTGTAGCTTTGCCAATTGTTTCTTCCTCTCGTAAGCAAAATTGGCACACTGCTTCCTCTCCTCTCCTAATTCCTGCACAACAAACAATAAATCAATTAAAAATAAGAATATTGCAAAAGTAAAGCAAAAAATGCTACCGCTGAGGATTGTGAAAATAACAAAAATACAGAAACAGAACTTGCATAGCCGAGGAGTGTGAAATTAACAAGAATACAAAAAATAAAAGGCAATGGTAAAGGTGAGAAAAGACTAAGTGTTTAGGAGGATGGCAGTGGACTGAACTGAGCACGAATGTACAAATCTGGGCATCCTTCTAAGTCTAGCAAAATTCTATCAAAAAGATTTATTAGCCAAATCATTGTCATATTACTTGCATTTTTTCAAATATCAATAGTTATCTCATAAAAACCTAAGTATTTACCATGATAATTTTATCTAGACCCAACTCCACTTCACCTTTCGAATTAATCGATCATATACAGCATAAAATTCTTCTTTACACCCTTCCAAACAATTCCTTCGTTATAGTTTTTTATACATTTATTTCTCAAAATGTCATTGCAATTTTCTGTTGTCTTCTCATTTAATGTAACTAAATTTGAGCCAAATGTCTATATATCTCATCTCTTGCCTTGTCAATCGACACATAGCCTTCTTTACTCCATATAAATCATCAAAAGCAATAGATTTTACTTAGTTCTATTACATTCATTATAAATTAGCTATTATTCAATTTTCTCCACTTCTTATTTTAAGCCGTGCAAGAATAGTTGGGTTATTCCTGAATCTGATAATAAAAAGAATATATGGATAATAGATGTATGATACTTAATGATATGAATGTTGAATAAGGGGGACTAAAGGAATCAAGCAACGACGAGACTGTTAAGGAAAATAAAAGTAATTAGCTTGTTTCCATATCAGATATTTAAAATATTATTTTGGTATAAAAACATCAAATGATTTAGCATAAAAATGGAGTTGTCAACTGAAGTAACAAGCACAGTTTAATTGCCCCTTTGGTCTAAACTCTCTAAGAGTACCTCACTTTGCAATCAAGTCCCATTTTCAATGTATAATCAATTTTTATAATATTACAAAGCTTCAATGATAATCCTTTGAATGGAACTATTTAAATTATCTCATAGTAGGCTAGCTCGACTAAATAATTTAACTTCTTGCTTTTAACAACCAGACTTTAAAGATAAAAGACTTATAAACTTTAATTGATTTCTTTATACACTAAAAGCATATATTCATATCAACTACCCTAAGGTGTGCAATCCAACTCTCTAAAGGTATGAATTTACACTCTTTGTCAAAAAAATTTAGAAAAATGAAAATAAAAAGAAAAATAAAATCTTTCCTTGAATAAAATATAAATCTAATTGTAAACTTGGAGGCTCCAATTATATATGTAATCAAGTGTTGAATTTTCCTAAAACATGCATTCACCATTACAAGATTACAAGCTAGTGCAAATAGTTAGGCTTCTTCAAATGCATTTATATCTCTTATTTCATAACCCTATGAATCTTCTTATAATTCATCCCATTAGAATATATATGTCCACTTAAGTCATTTTCAATAAATATCATTTTTCCCCAAGTAAATGTCATAATAGTTCATCCATCTATCTTGTAATCAATACGAAGCTCCATGAGCAACTATAATTACAACGTCATCAATGATGATAATACTAACTGCAATCACCCCATCACTAACTCTATTCACCTCAAAATATTTTACAAGTGCCAAAATAGTCCCCTGAGTAGTCCCGCTGTCTAACATTTTGACACTTATAAAATATTTGTGGTGAATAGAATTAGTGATAAAATAATTGAAGTTAATAAAATGGGGATTTAAATAATCCTCCCAAACAAAAGTATAAGGAACATTTCAGCACACAGATAAAATTTTGGAAACAAATTAGCACCTTAATAGATATATTGGCACTTCTCTCAATATCACATCATCCCTCGACTCGATACAACTATGGGTGAATCTTAATGCAAGCATTTCCAACATATAACACCATATCACCTAGTCAAACAATCTTGTCACTTGTCTCATTTCAATTTAATACCTTGCAAAGAAGAAATATTTACTATTCTTAATCATTGCGTCAACCAATTCTTTCATTTTTTCCATGCAAATCCAATTTTCAGTTACAAAAATAGTTAACACTTGCACATTTTTTGCAACAATAGAGTTAAATTTTGTTCATTATTTACTAATTACATCCTATCCAACACTTTCCTATTTTTATAAGGTTTTTAGGTGAAGCACCCACCCTTGACATCCCAAAAAACTCTTAATTCTCACCATATTAAAGCTACGTAGTGGAATATCACTTCTAAAGGAACCACCTCCACCAACCCCCCTAGCACAAGTACAATTTAAATTTGACTCAGTCGATTATGTTTTACTAAGTTTTACATATAGTTGTTAGCCTAAAATCAACTATCAAATCTCTCATCCAAGCTTGAAATCGATAGCAATGATGGAAATTTATCATTAACTTCCTATAATCTAAAATTGTACCATACCACAATTTATATCCAAAGAATTTAAATCATCAAATAAGTGGCATGCTAAGTTACTACCAAAATAAATAGCATATACAAAGTTGAATCTTAATAGGTGAGGAGTTTGAGATGGCAACAGGAGGAACTAGTAATTTATGTATTGAAATGCATGAGTGAGCATCACAAAAATTTCATGATAACATAATAACTTCACAAGCATCTCAGAATCACATTTGACTGATTTCCAAATATTGTGTGCACACATCTTTACCTATCAAATTGCATACAATCCCTCCTTCCAAATCTCATTATCAACAATCCCCTTCCATGACATGCTGTCAATGTTGTTGTCATTTCCCTTCCACTCTATCACCCTTTTATTGTTGTGCGGGCTCCTCTCTAGCGATTAAATTGCAGAAAACCTCTCCCTGTCTAACTTCTTGACAAATTCGAAATCTCATTATGAACAATCTGCTTCCATGACATGCTGTCATTGTTGTTATCATTTCCCTTTAATTCTATATCACCCTTTCATTCTTCTTCATTACATAAACCTTCACTCATTGCCCTCATCCTTCCCATCCCATCAATGTCACCACTAATAAAAAAGAAGCCAGAGATCTAAAACATGGATCAATGAGCATTGATCACTCAATTATGGCCCATAAGAGTAATGTTACATATAACCCAAAAAAAAACAACTTCATTGCCTAAACTTAAAATCCAACCAAAGAAATTCAAATAATAAAATACTCTACGTTTCCATACAATGCAAATCTAAAATACATGCATAGTTAACACAGAACAGATGGGGACAAAAGTTTGTGAGACTCAAAGAGACAATGCTTGACTGAATATGCTTTCAAATTAGATAATATGATTAGGCTGAGAGTAAAGACTGACAGGACTTTTGCGATTATTATAACAAAGCAGCTCCTTAGAGTTATGCAAGAATAAATGATGATATGGAAGTAATTGATATGCTGAAGGATGCCACTGTTAGAGCGAGTTGCACAAACGATTCATGTTAAAGCATGAATGTAAAATATTTCTTGTCTGCTTGAGCTAGAATGGGTCATATACTCAATTCATAGAGAAGCCCTCGTAGGCTTCAAGCCTCACAAGAGCCGCAGCACCCATCTTTGCCTTATGGGGAAACATCCTGCGCCAAAATACGAGGTTTTGCTCACGCAAAAGAAACCAGAATGATGGAATAAAGAGAATAAAAAAGAGGAGGTGATTCACCTTTGAATAGTGCAGCCAGAGGATTTTAGCCGGGGCACGAAAGTGTATTGGCCCGTGTGAAGGTTTGATATTCATTCAAGCGCTTGAGAAGGAAGCAGAAATATTTCATCTTTTTGGCGAAAAAGGGCTCCAGACAATCAAATTTCATCGCAGCGAACCACCACAGCATGCTGGCCGTCGAGGAGCTCTCTCGCAACGATGGAAGCCAAGCGGCTGAGCATGTGGTGGCGATCGTCCACCACAATTCCGATACCATTTCTTCTTGCTGGTAACCGGGTTTTAAGCAGGATTTAGGTTTACATTCCTCAATGATTTCTGGTAAGAGCGTAGCGGAGAGGAAGGATGAAAAAGATGGGAGTTTCAGTGGTCTCTGTAAGCCGCGATCTCGTCTTTGCCTTCAAATGGCGACTTTATCGGCAAGGTTGGTTCACGAAGGTGATGGTTTTGAGCGAAACCGGGAGGAAAAATTATTCGGTCCGACCACCCATGTTCTTGCATGCGCTAGCAAATGGAAAATTAACACGTGTAATGGTGGGCCCTCAGTGAAGAAAAATAAGCAGAATGTGTGATCCGATCCGAACTCCGCCCAATAACCGGAAAAAGCGTATATTTGTGCTTATGGAATCCCGCCAAATCTAGCATTTGGACATTTTCGATCCCGCCAAATAGAAATAAGTGGCTTATGGATGTAGATTTTTTTTATTTCGTCGTCTGTTAGTAGTCGACGAGTAGGGCAGAGCTCGTCTGTTAGCATTCGACGAGTAGGGCGGAGTTCTTGTTCTGTGCCGAGCCCACATTAAATGGATTTCTCTTTTGACCAAGAAATATTGATGAAATCTGAGAATGACGGTGATTAGCTTGGATCATTAGCTGCGTCCGGAAGTATTCCTCAGGTAGAGTTCTTTCTTATGTTCTGTGTGCTGCGATTAATGGCTTCAAATGATAGTATTGTTGGGCTCGGATGTTTAAGTTGTCGTACTGGTATTATATTTATGGTATTATTGTGGTTGATATTGTTTTTTCTGATATCATTTGGGTCTCATTTAGGTTTTATCATGGGTTTATTATGGTGTTATTATGGTTGTATTATGGTAGTATTGATGAATTAGAGGCTTTCAAGAGAGTGTGTTATTATGGTATTATTACTGTAGTATTATGGTTGTATTACATATGATGGTGTTATTTATTGTTGTATCTAATTAGTGTTTTAAACAGTGTTATGTTAAAGTGCTATTTTGGCGTTATCATTGTTTTATTATGCTACTATTTTTGTATTTTTGTTTTTAAAGTATACTTTTGCGTTATTATGGTATTATTGTTGTGGTATTATGATTGTATTATGTATTATGTTGTTATTGATTTATCATTTCGTACCAGCATGATTGTATTTACTAATTGGTTACGTTGAAGTGTTCTTTTGTCAATTTAATGGTGGAATGTTTGAAAGTTGCAGCTCCCCGAGCCTTTGACTGTGTGCATTGATCCAAATGCGGATAGTTTGCTTCGCGCGGTGGTTCATAATGAGAAGGAAGCCTACGAAAATTATTGTGCATATGCACATCATATTGGATTCACTGTGCGAAAGGACNACTTAGGTTATATTCTAGAAATATTTCTGTTGTATTCAGGTAATATTATCAAGGTTATATTCCAATGTAGTATTAAGGTTATATTCTGGTAGTTTTTCCGTTGTATTCTGTGATTATTATAGTATTATCTCTGTGATACTCAGGTAATATTATTTAGGATAACGTTATATTCTAGTGTTACTCAGATTTAGTGCTTAGGTTATATTATAGAAGTTTTTCAGTTGTATTCGGGTATTATTATTATTAAGGTTATATTTTGGTGTAGAATTAAGGTTATATTCTGGTAATTTCTTCGTTGTATTCTGTTATTATCATAACATTATTTCTGTAATACTGAGTTGAGATTTAAGGTGTTGTTAAATAGTGATTGTTTTTGTATTATAATTAAATAGCAAGTTTTATTGCTGTTTAATGATGATTTTTAAAGGTAATATTGTGTGCACGTATGTAGAACTCAAAAACACTAAAATAAAAATTACCTGGATGAACCCTCTTCGCTTTCCTTCTTCTTTCGCTCTTTCCCTTCCTTTTTCTTGGGTTTCTCGGCCTGCATTGTCGATTCCTCTTCGGTTTCCATTATCACGGGCTCTTCCGTCTCCATTCTCACTGGCTCTCTTCGGTTTCCAACGACAAATCTAACAGCCTGAGTTTATCTGATTCAAAAATCCTAAAAGATTGAATGAAGATCGAATGAAGGTCCTCTGTGCGATCCTCGTTCGGGCGTCGTTTGGTTTTTCGAGGAATAAGTTTCTTTCAGGCGCTCAGTTAACTTTTACACGTTTCGGGCCAGATTCGGACCGGGTCGCGCCGTATACATGCCTCAATTTAATTTTTTAAGTTGTGGGGCCCACTATTTCAGGTGTCATCTTTCCATTGGACACCGCACGCATAGTTGCGTGCGGTGTCCGCACAAAATAAGAACTCAACCGCGAGGGGGCGGAAGACAGGCGAAGGGTTTGTGCAGGATCAGAAGAGCTTCGGCTTGTGGTTTTAATTTATCATAATTTAAGTTAATTTTATTAATTTAATTTATTAATAATTAATAATTACTTTATATGTTATTAAATTAATTATAATTGGATATAGTTAATTAATAAATAAAATGATTTTTATTTATAGATTATTTAAAATTGATATCTACAAAGAAAATGAATAAATCAATAACAATTTGTATTTAGAAAAATTAAAATTCGGTTAATATCTGTAAAGCATTTCTTATAACTAAAGTTTTAATACAATACTTGAACTAAAAATTAGGTTAAATTTAGTAGTGTTGGAAACAAACTTTGTGTTGTTATAATTATTTATACATTAAAGGGACTTCTAAATATTATTATTCTAAACTATTAAATTTAGGATATTATTACGATGGCATCCACCTCAGTCTAATACAACAACAATTATTATCTAAAAAAAAAAAAAACACTAACACGAGAGCAATTATTGGTACTAGGATCACAATAATTGTTATAAATCATATTTTAACTCCAACCCTTCGTTTGGTCACGGTTGTGACTTTCACGCTTCTCGACGGTGCCGCTAGTGGATTTCCTCACATTGCGACAGTGGCCGATAGAGGTGGCACGATCAAGACTTCCTCACTTCTTGTCGATGCACCGTTAGGTGTGGTGTTTCAAATGCAACCATTTCAAGTCAGAAGTAGACATAATTTCAAAAGCAAAAAATAAAAGTGAAGATGGGATCTTACAATCTTCTTAGTTAACTCCAATATCTCTAGAAATTTTGTAAGAAGTTTACAAAAAATTTCATCTATCTTTTCATTCAATTTGATTTGAAACTAAGAATGATAACACACATATTTATATAAAATGATAGAATACTATAAACTTTATGCATATGATAAGCATGCATGTCATATAATAAGTGTAAGTCATTCGGCATGCATGGCTTGGGGTAGAAAATGCATGCATGATGTGCCTTTGCGTTTGTTTGTATATATATATATATATAACTTCTTAACTTTTAAAAAGTGTAATACACATTTTCATCAATAAGAAATGCAGAATGTATGTAAATATTAAAGTTTAGTTGTTAGATTTGTAAATACATAGAAATTGAGTGATATGTATGTAAATCTCCCAATTAAATTATTTGGAAGCATTTAAATTAAGTATAATAAGAAAGCAACTAAAATTTTTAAGGAAAAAAATAAAAAATTAGAAAACTTATCGAATGAGCAGTGAACTGTCCCAGCATTTCTTTTACCAAATGCTAACAACATTTTAAATAAAAATAATAATAATATAAATGATATGTCATCAACAAATTTTCATCATTTGACACGAATCTTGAGGAATCACATGCATCTCGAGTCAATCTTTTGAGCAAAAAAAATTACATTTTGATAAAGTCATCCAGGAGTCCGATTTCAACAAACTTATAGTAAACTGACCGGCTCGATGAGACAGACCCAATGATATCAAAATTGGTCTAATCCAAGTCAAATCAGGCTCAAATAAAGTCATTAAGCCACTTTTGGAAGTTTTCAGGCATATTCGGAATGACAATTAGGTGATGAATCTGGTGAGCTATAGTCAAATCGAGCGTCTCGACAAGATGAATCCTATGACCACAAGATTACTCACTTTAGACATCATTAAGACACTCAAATGTTCATCATAGGCTATCTGATCAAGGGAATCCATCTGGGATGTCCGATCAAGGTGGTTCAAATATCTTAATTAATTGCAATTAGGACTTTAAAAATAGAACACTGCCTCTCTCATGATGAGGGAGGAGAGAGAGCTTGAAGCCTGAAGAAGGCTAATACCTAGAGAAGGAGCTGAAGTTGCCTCCTGCTCCCCCAACTCTCAACAATCGACAACTACCGTCGACCACCACTTGCAGATTGTCACACATTCCTTGCAACAACTTCATCTACATACAAACGTTATAACTCAAGAGATTATGTAACTATTTCTCATCATTGGGATAAAGAGTCTTTGTAATCATCAACTTATAGTGAATTTTTACAATAGGGTCGGGCCCTCATGAATTTTCTCAATTCTAGGTTTTCCACGTAAAAACTTTTGGTATCTCAACTTGTTTTTTGTTTTTCACTTGAGTGTGTGTTGAATCTTCGTACAATGCTAACACGATAACTTGTTAGTCTATCGCCACGAATCTTCTATCATGCATTATTTTGGCATCGTCTATGGAACATAGAGCATTCTCATCACTAAAGTACTTGTAAGACTTGTTACATGGCCACCAGGCTGACACTATCGACATCTACACACAACTCCTTTTAAAGGATATCCTACAAAAATCATAAGAATCGAGAAGATTAGTTAAATGGTAGGTAGAATTAGGAGTATTTGACATTCATTATCTACCACGACAAAATATCAAGTCATAAGTGTTGTCGAGTTTGTGATGGAGTGTACAATGTCTGCTTCTGTCTCTTTCTTCTCCACTGTTATATTAGTGGACACTGTATGCGGACTGAGCGTCCGAAAACTTTGGAGCTAATGTTGGATATCTTGGAGTTCAAACTCTGCTTGAAAATTCTAGCCACCAATAATGTCGTCAAGTATGAAGCCCTTGTCGCTCATCGACTAGGAAGTACAAGATATAATTATCTAAATTGATTCACAGCTCGTTGCATTCCAAGTAGAGGGAGATTTTGACACCACTCCATGCAATGAAGCGTCATGCGAAGCAACAACTAATGTCAGGGAGTCACGAAGCAAACTATGAAGCGATGCATCATCCCGAACACCGGGCTAACTTCAAAAACAGAGCAAGAACTCACTCCAAAGACGATGTAACAATGCACCCCAAAGATAGTGCGACTGTGCATGTCAAACATGGAGTAATGATGAACCTCACATACGCTTGTGCAACTCATGACTCCAGCCCCTACGACTCACCACTATGGTCGATACGACCTACGTGATCCACAACTCCTTACTCTCTATGAACAAATGATGCTTCTAAAACAACCATATATGACTCACATGGTCAACTACTTTCATGGTTATCAACCATAACTTCTGTGATAAGCTTACACTACAACTGTCATCTACAACACTCACGGCAGACAACTATTTCAACAGCAATTGACTGTGACCATTATTGCCAGGTGTTGCCGAGAACTATAGTAAAATTATGGATATACAAATTTGTAATTTCATCTTCTCTAATTCAGGATAATAGTGGACATCTACACTCACAATTCATAGTGGATTATTTCAATTGGACCAGACCCACTATTTTTTCCACTTCCAAGGGTTTTCAACAAAAAAAAATCAAGACGTCTCTGTCTACTTATTTTTCATTAATCAGCTAAATGTGTGCTCGTTTTTCATGCACTGCTAAAATGATAAATAATTATATTATTCTACAGCCGCAAATCTTCTAGCATGTATCAATAAAAAGTGGCAATTATATAAATAGCACTCAAAAATATTATTATTTATAAATCCAATACTCTCAATCTATATTTCAAATTCTCACTCAAATATCAACATTCCCACCCAATATTTTCATTTTGATGGAAGTCTCACACAAAAATATACGAGCTCAAAAATTCATGGGGGTGCTAATTTTGTACATAGCAATTACCATATCAGCAATACTGGCCTTCTTAACTTTTTGAAATACACATTTTACACGCATAAGAAATGTGATATGTAAATATTAATGTTAATATGTTGGATGTGTAAATACATAATAATTTAGTATTATATATGTAAATCTTCCAAAAATAATGCATTTAATTTAAATATAATAAGAAAACAATTAAAATATTTAAAGAAAAAAAAAACCCATCCACTCACTTTCTTTTACTGTTCCGAAATTTCTTTTACCAAATACTTAATAACTCCAACATAATTTAAAATAATAATAATATAAAAAAAGGCAATTATATTTACAAATATAACATCCTCATTCATCTATTTTTAAAATTCTCACTCAATCAAAATTCACAATAAAAACTCACCCCATTTTTTTTTTAATCAAATTCTCATAATATGTGAGCTCAGTAGCTCAAAAAATCACTACGGCACTAAATTTTGTAAATAGTAAAGTTGCGAAAGCAATAGTTCAAAAAATGTAAAAAAAGAAGTCTTAGAGTCTATTTGGGACAGCTTATAAGTGCGGGGGCGTTTTCAAGTACTGTTTGATTCACACGTTTTGTCCGCCTATCCGAAAACACGATTCTATTTTTACACTAAATGCAGGTCGCGGGTCGAACCCCGCGGTCGACTTACGGGTTGCGTTTCAGGATAAGTTTGGTTTGCGCTTTTTGCCCGTTTATCCGAAAACCCGGTTCTATTTTTACACTAATGCAGGCCGCGAGTCGAATCCTGCAGACGGCTTGTGGGTTACTTTTCATGATAAGTTGATTATCCTGAAACGCACAAGCTGCCTCAAACACACCAATGTTTCACCGCAACCTTAATTTTCATTATATAGAATTTATCAAATTCGATAAATTCAGAATTATCAAATCAACAATGTAACGATTCTTCTCACAAACGGCGGAATAAAGCTGTCTTGCTGTTGGATTTATTAAATCTGAATTTTAGTCATATAAATGATGGAACACACAAAGAAGAAAACGAAATACGAGAAAATTGAATTCAACGCAAAGTTAGATTTTTTTAAAAAAAAAATTTGGCTAGATTTAAGTTAAATCAATGCTACCAATCGCCGCCTTAATATTGCAGATAAGAATCTTACAATGCAGCACACTTCATCTAATCAAAGCAAAGCTCAGCAAAAAGCCAAAACCCTAAATTATATCAGTGAAGAAGAGCTTAATGTTAATCAAAGATTGGGATCTCCAGTCCAGTCTTTCCAGTCCTTATCGATATGTTCTTGGGCCCATAAAACTGCAGCACGTGCGGCCTGAGGTCCTCCGGGTAGCCCTTTTTCATTTATAGTGTCAGCCATGTCGATGAAGGGGACGACCATGAGAGTCCCGGGGCCACCATACTCGGCGTGCAGGAAGTTGCTCAATATCTGAAAAGGCAGAAAGAGAGGGTTGTTTTTGTTAAGTTTCTTTTGTGGAAGATGAAGTTCATTTGTGAAATGATATTTTTTGAAATGTTTTTGAAATGATATTTTTTTAATCGACATAATTAAAAATATTTCTACAAAATTGGCATTTAATCTATCTAT
>NEWO01000343.1:104264-131871 GCA_003013225.1 Phalaenopsis aphrodite | reverse complement strand
AAAATATTACTTCTAATTTATAATAATTCTGATAATTAAAAATAAATATATAATTTAAATTCTTTTATCATTATTTGTTCACATTTAAATAGAAGCTAATTAATATTTTAAATTGAAGGAGCTAACTTTTATTAAAATATAGTTTTAACAATTCAATTTATGATTGTAAGATGATTTTAAAAAATATAATTTCATATTTTATGATTAATTAATTTTATTTTTTAAGGAAATAAATTTTAGTAATATTTTATGGGGAGATCTGAACATTGTAATAAGAAAATGAGATAGAAAACTCAAAAAAGGTATGTTGGTTGGAGTCTGATAGAGAGGAGACTATTTATGAGCATGGATGTTTCCTTTTGAGAGCTCGAATCGTACTAAACCTTGGAGGTTACCTCGCCATTTGATGACTTGTGAGATGTTGGAAATATGAGACATGAGAGGGAGAGTAGTGATAGTCATGGATTGGTGCATGTGAGAAAAATGCATTGTCCCGTTGGTGGGAAAGTCGGCAGAGAAATGAGAAGAATTAGCCCAAAGGTGAAATAATTCAGGATCAAAGGGAGCTAAGAGTGTATATTAGGAGGAGGCAGAATGAGAGAACAATGTCTGTCGTGTCACTCGTGTCATCAAGTCCCTTGTCACTGTCTACCCTGACTCCTAAGACATCTACACATTCCACTTTAGAAGTTGATTACCCTGGTGATATAATTCCTCTCCCTTCTCCTCCTACTCCCATAGCTTTAAGGAGTCTCGTAACAATGCAGGTCGTTCTCTTGATCGTTATTCTCCTGATTGTATTGGTTTCTTACATCACATTACTCAGTTTGTCTCATACTCTAACATATCGTCTATACATGGAGCATTCATTGCATCTTTAGACATTACCTCTATACTCATGTGTTGATAGGTCGCTAAGGAGAATCCAAAGTGGAAGGCTATCATGCTGGAAGAACTTGGTGCTTTTGATAAGCACAAGACGTGGGAGATAGTACCATTACCAGCGGGAAAAGAGCATTTGGGTGCAAGTGGATCTTCATAGTAAAACAAAATCCAAAAGGGAAAGTGGAGCATTACAAGGCATGATAGATGGCGAAATGGTACGATCAAACATATGACATTAACTATGACGAGACTATGCACTGGTAACAACGATAAGCGCAGTGAGAGCACTAGTTTCTTTGGTTAAGAATGGTCGGTGGAGGTTACACCAACTCGATGTGAAGAATGTTTTTCTTCATGGTGGGTTACTGGAGGAGATGCATATGGAGATACCACCAGGATTTAGTTCAGGTCAGACAGTGGGTAAGATGTGCAACCTCAGGAACTCGATTTATAGCTTGAAGTAGTCGTCTCTTGACAACTTTAGGCATGAGATATCAGCAGATCAATGCCGCTCAGATAGTGTTCTTTAGTCAAAAAGAATGTCACATCACTATGCTTGTTGTGTATGTTGATGACATGATTATCACTGATAATGATGAGCCAGAGATTGCTCAACTAAAGGTAAGATTGAGCAAAAAAATTGAGGTGAATGATATTAGACAGCTCAGATATTTCCTTGGGATTGAGGTGGCTTGTGAACCAGAATGGATGGTTTTGTCTCAGAGAAACTATGTATTAAATTTCCTCACAGAAAGATGCATGTTGGGATGCAAGCCTATAGTCTCTTTAATTGATCAGAAAATCAAGTTGAGTGCGGAGGCAAGAGAGTCAGTTGATCATGAGATATCAGAGTTTGGTGGGTCATCTGATATATCTGAGTCACATGCATCCCAATATCTCATTTGCAGTGAACATGGCAAGCCGCTATATGCTTGATCCAAGGAAGGGTCATATGAGCGCAGTGTATCAGATTCTGAGGTACCTGAAAAGTGCACCAGGGAAGGAGTTGATCTTCAGGAAGAATAAGCAAGTAGAAATTGAGGGCTATTGTGATGCTAACTGGGCGAGTTGTGCAGATTACAAAAAATCCACCACAGGATACTGCATGTTTGTAGGAGGCAACTTGGTCTCTTGGAAGAGCAAGAAACAACTTTTAATAGCGAGGTCAACAAGAGAGGCAGAGTACAGAGCCATGGCCTTACGAGTTGCTAAGATGATGTGGTTGAGAGCCTTATTGGTCGAGCTCAAGGTGGATCGGGAACTCAAGCGAATTTGTGGTGTGACAACAAGTCAGCAATCAACATTGCTAGCAACCCGGTGCAACACGATAGAACCAAACATGTGGAGATTAATAGATTCGTCATCAAGGAAAGTTGAATAACAGGCTACGAGAGCCAAGTCATGCAGCACTAAAGAGCAAGTGGTTGACTGTCTCACTAAAGGACTTAGTTCATTAGATTTGCCTCGATTACGTGACAAGATAGGCTTAGTGGATATCTTTTGCCCAACTTGAGGGGGAGGGGGTCTTAAGATTTGTATCTTATTTTGAGGGGTTTAACTGGAAAAAGAAAATATAAAGGAAGTTTAGGGGTTATTAGTAAAAAGGTTGTAAGGCTCTATAGAAGTCCAACTCACGAAGGAAGATAGAATTTTTACCAAATGTATTAATTTCTTCAAAAAAGCACTAAAGTTAATGGATTAGAGTTACAGCCTGAACTTAATACACAAAACAAATTGAATGATCCATAAATCTCGATCTCCTCGTCTTAATTCAGCATTCAAATTTAGTGAAGTGCCTACTTTTATGAAATTGCATAGCAAGTTTATTGCAAATGGAAACAGAATCCTCACAAGACTATGTTGTAATAAACGAAAAACAGGATGAAGCATGCCTTCTGTTTAACCCAAAAAAAGGCATGCATCTTTCGTCAATTTGAAAAATGTCAAATTTTGAAGCATAAATATTTTTGAAATAGTACTACAATGATTTAGATCCGATACACAGAAGTAAAAAAGGTGGAAAACTAATCAAGGAGAAAAATGCTTTGACGCATTTCATCTGCATAACATAGACTTATATTCAAGTGGTTGAGCAGAAATGGGTAATGCCATTCTACATGACAAAAATATGGCGAATATAATTTTTTTTAGGGCGATTTACATACTTATCAAACAATTCTCATGTATTAACTATTAAACACCTAAACATTCATATTTAAATGCATACAATTCAAATCTTTAACATCACATCAAATACCACCATCATTACATTTCAAAAAGTAAAATACTCTTTTTCATGTATTTAGTCTATGGCATCAAGGTGTCATAAGTGTAAATATCAAACTTTGGTTATAAGATATGTAAATGAGTAAGAATTGTATGATATGTAAATAAATTTCCCTCTTTTTTTTAAGTTTTTAGAAGAATCCTTTGCTAAATTACCTTGATAATGACTTTTACTACCACATTAGAGTTTGCTTCATAATAAAGTAGTTGTTCAAGTGATTTCTGTCATTAAGCTAAGTAAGCAATATTATTCAAATAACGTACCATGATGAAAGCTACACTAATGTCAAAAATCAAGCATCAACCGCATCATTCTCACTCTAATATCTACTTCTCCATGAGATTATAATGTTTCTTTAAAAAACAAGCAAATTAATCATTTCTTTTTGGGAATTTTCTCAAATCTATCAGAATAATCTTCCCCAATCTAAGGAAATTAGGGAACATTCCTATACATCCCAACATAACTGTTTAAATATACATACATTTAATATCATTTTATTATTATTATTTTTTTTGGATTATTTACTCCATTATCTTCCTCATTTATTTAGGTGCAACACCAATTTTTCTTTAGTATCCGCTATTTGATAGTACTCTACACCCATGATTTGATGATTTTAATCTTACCAGTCATCATGTGATTTTGATTTATAACTCAAGTTACTTCAAGCTTTCTCTATAATACTTGTTCTCATGATAATATTATTTCAAATTAAATGGATGTTACCCAACAAGTTCATGTTAATGTAATAATATGTTGATGCTTACATTATTGCGACTAATTAAAAATAATAGAATCTGTATTTTATTATGTATAAAACTTCTTTTTTAAAATATTTCTTTAATTTTAGATCATCATAGTATATTTTATATCATTAAACAAATAAGAAATTAATATGTGTGTGTGTGTGTATACAAGTTTCAAATAAAAAATTGCATGATACATCTACATAATCTGCTATTGCGTTCGATGTTTTCTTATTGAATGATAAATCTAAAATTTTGCTTAAAATATATCTTCTCTAGTAAAATTTTTAGGTAGTAGAATCCAATTTTTTGATGGATATGAAGGGATTTGATTATTTTCTTTATGTTTATCAGAGTTGAGAAGCATAGTAGCTTTGAATTGAATGATGTAAATTTAATTTTTTAAATTCAACTTCAATTCATCAAATAGTTAAGACCATAAAATGAAGAGGAAATTACATATATATAGCCCTCAAAACATTGTTATGTGCAAATCTAACACCCTCTTTCATCCATGTTTTCCAATTCTCACACAAATATCGAAATTCACAACAAAACCCCAACCCATATTTTCATTCCCCCGTCTATCAAATTAATATAAAAAAAGGAAATTTTGAATATTGCAGCCCTGAAAATCAACTGGAAAAGCTACAATCTCTGCAAATACTATCTAAACTAGAAAGGAATCACTAACCTCGGTACAGATACACACAATTTCTTCCAGCGAATCGCCAAATATGTCCTTCTTCGACAACCTCTCGATTAGATGAGCCCTAAACTTACTCGTCTCCTGAAACAAAACAATCAACGATCCTCACGATAGATTAAAAAAGAGCAGAATCAGGCAAATCTTCAGAAAAGTAAACAATTAGCAGGAATGGAACTCACAGCTTCCGCAAATTCGGGAATCGGGTCCGGAAAAACGTATTCCACTGCCTTGCAGGAGATGCGGGTTGAGGAGGGGGGTGCTGTTGATGGTCTGTGAGGGCAAGCGCGATGAAGTTTTGAAGTGAGAGAGAAGTTGGGATAGGGAAGACGGCGATGAGAGGGTGGCGAGAAGGCTCGGAAGCAGGAGAAAACATAGTGCCGCGAAAGAAGGGGAGACGGGGAAGGAGAGACTGCAGAACGGCGAGGTTTACAGGAAGCTGGAAGAAGAGTGGAGGTTGAAAGAGGGTTTTGGGATGCCATCCTTTATCTCCTCTTACTCAAAAGGGAACGAGTGCAAGATTTCAACTTTGCTTTTTATTAGATTTTTTTAAAGATTTTATATACATATATATATATATATATATATATATATATATATATATATATATATAATGTGTGTGTGATCTTTTCATGCAAAAGGTGTATTTCAAATTTTAAAAGTTAAGATAGCGATATGTTTAATGTTTTTTATGAAAGTTCCTTTTAAGATTTAGGCTCATGCATTATTCGTGAGTCTATACAATTGGAGAAAGACTATGTGAAGGGATGGGAGTGAGCAGAGTATTTCATAGTGTGTGTGTTGTTATTGATAGTGGTGAGGAAGAAGAGAAGAAAAAAATCCTCTTCCTTTCCCTCCTTTTCAAATATCCTAGAATGTATTTGCCCTCATAGGGCTAAAAACAAATAAATGTGATGTTGTCAGCTATGTCGTACAGAGCCTGTTAAGACACGATATTGAAAATCAAAGGTGTGGACGTCATGCGATCAATAAATTGGTATGGATGATGATGGAAGAGAAATTTTCCATTCTCTTATCATGAAAGACAGTTCAACGAACTTGATAACATAGCTTGATGGATGCATTGGAGCATGATTGGAGACCTCGTTAGGTGTGGGCGAGCGTGATGGAAGAGCTTGAGAAGATAGGCGAACTTTGTTGAAGAACCTCGCATGAATAACAACTATTAGCAAGTTAAGTCAAAGGAATTCACGTAAACACAGATACACTCAATAGAGAAGATCGTCAAGTCTTTTTTAGAGAAAAGTTTGGTAATTGATACTTCCATGAGTGTAACTAGTGTGTACGATCAGTCCAGTCAAGGGCACTTGCTACAAGTTTGTTATTCCTCTAGGGTTTTATACTTTCATGGAGAACACAAGACAATCTTGTAGAAAATTGAGACAACTGAGGTAGGGATCACAATTTCCAAACTCAACCTTGGGAAGTCACCTCAAAGCCCCAATTTAGGGAAGATGACCTCTCTTTAGAAGAATTGGGAGTAAATTTGAGGAATGAATCCAACATCTACATCCAAAGTTGGTCGACTGACTCGAGCTTCAATTGAAATAATAATAACCCTAGTGTAGATAATCAACAATGAGAGCACACCCAAGTCGAGCTGGTAGGAAGTTGGAATAACTACGACAGTAACTACTTTAAAAAAATTACTATTTGGAGGAATTAATGATAAACCTAGAGAAGGAGTTACAAAGTCAAGTAGATGCCCTTTAAAACATAGAAAATCAAGTTGAGCAGTTAGCTAACTTATTAAGCAATGAAATCAAAGGGATGTCAAGAGTAAGAGAAGGCCATAACTTTAAATCTACACCCAAAGTTGGTCGAATTACCTGAGCTTCAATTGAAATAATAATAACCCTAGTGTAGATAATCAGCAATGAGAGAGCACCCAAGTCGAGCCGGTAGAAAGTTGGAATAACTACGATAGTAACTACTTTTAAAAAATTACTATTTGGAGGTATTAATGATAAACCTGGAGAAGTTACAAAGTCAAGTGATGCTCTTAAAAACATAGAAAATCAAGTTGATCAGTTAGGTTACTTATTAAGCAATGAAACCCAAGGGATGTCAAGAGTAGGAGAAGGTCATAACTTTGAATCTGAAGAGTTGATCCCTGAAGAGCATGTTGAGTTGATGAATTTGGTTGGACAATGACTGAAGAAGAATGTGCTCTTCTTTTTAAGGTAACCCTTGCATTGTGAGGGAGAAAGTTGAGCCTTTAATATCACCCATAAGAATGTCCCAAGGGGAAGAGTTGAAAGATAGCCCTAAGTATGAGTGTAACCCAGTAGAGTTAAATCCTGAATCTAAAAAACCTAGGGAGAACCTAATCCAAGAATTAGTAGACTCTGATTTACCTTTTATGGACCCATTTTTTGTAATAATTGAAAAAAAAATATTGATATGTAAAAAGGAAAATTAATTGGGAGAATTCTAGATTTAGAAAAAACCCTCAAGAATGATAATATAAATTGATCCCTTACATAACCTTGGGATGGCTGTTATCGAATTGAGAGGGAAACGTTGCAAGAAAATTATAGTTTGGGGATTTATGAAGAGCTCATGAATTAAAAAAGTATTAAGTGATTGATTGAGGATTACTAAATTTGAATTTTGATCCTAGATGATGATATTTTGGTCAGGTTGAGGAAGTTAAATAAAGCGCTATCTTGGGAGGCACCCCATATGTAATGTGATGTGTTGGGCATGTTTTTACTTTATAAATTTATTTCAAAATTTATTTTGAAATTTACTTTGAAATTTTTTTTTGAAATTTGCTTTAAATTTTCACTTAGATTAATTTTGAGTTTTTTCTCTCTACAAAGCAGTTAGTCTAAAATGGTGAGGTAGGAGTTGGGAACCCCAATATTTGGTTTTGCTACACTTTTGTACCTCTTCTGATTTATACATTGTTGCATATTTTACATACTTGTATTTTGAGATTATTGTGATTGCTCGTGTCTTTACCCTTTCCTGCACTTACTTGATGTACCCATATTTACTTTTATCTGCATGTTCATATGCAATGGAAAAAACTATGTTTGGGGAGAAAATATTTACCTTATTCCTAGTCTAAGAGTAATTCATATAACTCAATAAAAGACTATAAATATTAATATGATAACTCCTATTAGAAATTCTGTACAATTTAACTTGCTTATCAAAAGTTCATTTAAAAGATGATTAATGTCATTTAGGAAAGATTTACTCTAATGTTTCAATAATGAAATTTTAGAACTTAATGGCTTCTAATTGTACCTAAGGAAATCATAGGATAATAAGAAAATGTGTAATTAAAATATTAAGTAGCAAACTAAAGAAGTTTTAAGACTTTTTAAGTTTTTTGTTAGTCAACATAGTGCTGTCTTAAGTTTTAATTGGATGAAAACATGAAGGTTGCACTAAAAGAATCAATTTTTAAGACTAATCACTTAAAGGAAACTAACCTTCATCTTATATAAAAAGAGAAAAGAAAAAGTTATCTAACCAAATATACTGATTCTAAGAATAAGAGAAAATAAAAAAAAGTAAAAAATTAAAAAGCTCTAAGAAGAAACTTAAGGTTGGCACAAAAATTGAAAGAAAAACTTGGAAGATGTCTTAATAGAACTTAAGTTATAAGACATTTGCATGATTCTTTAGTGAAAGTCATTTATTGTTATTTTCAAGGAGAAAAGTTAACCATGATTAGATTAGCTTGTTCCATTAAAATTACCTTAAAATATTAGAGATTAGTGAAGATATTTTAATTCTCATCAATTTAAGAATCTTTGGGATTTCATAGGGACAAAATAAAGGGAATTAAGGAAAAGATCAAGTTATTATGATTAAGAATAATTAGCTCTAATTAGACACTTAAATACTTTTGTTTGACTTTGATAAAAAAGTTGAATGATTTAGTAACCTACTGGAGTACCAATTATACTTTCATGGAGCCCCAACTGATCTATGTGAATACTTGAGGCAAGTAATGAAGTAAGTTTGGGGGTATTAACATGAGTCAATTTTTCGTGATTTTATTTGTATGTTATCATTCTTTTTACTTTTTATTTCATCTCATTTATCATAATTTTATACTTGGGGAAGGTTTCTTGTGCTATTTTGTAGGTTATAGTGGACAAACATGTAAACTGGAGTTAAAACACATGAAATAGCAATGTTTGGTGTTGTTTCGCCTGATCTGAGTATGACCACACCACTTTAGGGCATGACCATGCTAGTTTTAGGCATGATCATGCTGCTAGACCATTAGATCCTTTTTTTGAAGTTATTTTCGTGTCGATTTTTGTTGTATCTTTAAAAGAGAAAGCTAGGGTACAAATAAAGGATTCCTTTGAGGAAGGAGAGATATGAACGAAACTGTAGCACCAAAATTGATGGTTTTTAGAGTTCTTTCTTAGATTTCCTCTTCTTCTCTTGGGGTTAAGGTCCTAAGATTTTTTAATATCTTTTTCTTTGTATTGTTCTTATATGCTTTGAGAGGTTATTGTATAAGAAAGGAGTTGGCTGTTGTTGAAGAGGAAACAAATCATTTTGTAAGTGTTTTCTTTTCAGTTTTCCTTGCAAAAATAGCATCAATGGGATATTTTTTCGGGATTCTTTCTATCATGCATAGGTAAAATTTTTTTCATGCCTCTGTGATATAAGTGAAGTGTTTGTGATTTTCTCAAATGATTTCATTCCCCATATCATTTTTCTGATAAATAAGGGTTTTTCGTTGTTGTGTTAACCATAGCATTTCATATACTCCTGATCTGATCAATGAAGATGTTAACATAATTTGTGACTAATGTCTCCTACCCGTTGCAAAAGGAATGAAATGGTTAACCATAAAATCCATATAACAATAGACATTTTATCCAAGTTTTGCAACCTAAAAAGGGGATGAGAACAAGTCTGTAGGATGTCATGGGGATTGAGGAAGCCTCAAGATCATGGATTCTTGACTTCTTTTGACTTAAGCATAGGCATAAGGAGGGCTTGCTATCCCTATTAACAAAAAATCACGTAGGGGAAAGTATAGGAAAACCACGAATCATCACATGTCCTAAACCACATTATCTTTTGTTTTCACTTTCAAGTAGCATTGTAGAAAACTATCTCCTATTTGTGATCACCCTAAACAAGGTTTAAAAATTTAGTAAACCAGAGATTCACCCTCCAGAATAATTCTTAACACCTTCATCATGGGATCAATACACAGTAATCTTTAATCGCATTATTACTTGACACACATACTTACGTTGTGCAGCCAACTTACTTTGTTTGTGGTGTTGCTCGATAGAGTTTCTTTGTGAAGGTGCAATATTGAGAGAGTGATTTTGAAGCGAGTGCTTTCTCTAACAAAATTGAGAAAATTTTATAAGTTAATGTGCTTGTAGAGAGTTGACTTAGCGTATATCTCGATACAATTCTATTAGTAGAATTTTGGTGTGATATGGCTTCATGATTTTTTCCCGTTCTTGAGTTTTTTCATGTTAAATCCAGATTTGCTTTTTGTAAATTACTTCTTCTGCTTCTTACCGATTTTTTTTTTCTGAATTTCTCAAATCAGCGGTCCACTTTCCACATTGTGATTTTGATTGTGCGCCAATCAAAGCCCCGAGTAATTCTTCAGCCCAACAAAGCAAACTTGGCACACTAAATCCACAATTTATGTGATTAATTATATGTTTTACAACTGGCTATACTTATGTTTCCTCTTCATTTTGGCATTTTCTTATGTTGCCAAAAGGAGATCAGAGATGTATATTTTACTTTATATTTAAATCTTCTTTAGTTTAGTTGAGTGTTAGTTATTATTAACCTATAACAATGTGATTTATTTGTTTCCTTAAGAGACATTTAATTTATAGTGTTACATAATTTTCCACCTCCATATTTTTCCTTAGCTAATATCAACCTTTTTTAATATAAAAATGGAGAGATTATTAATCACATGAACTAATAAAATATATGACCTTATTTTAACAATAAAAAATTATATGATTAGATGTATTACAATTATATGTTAAATGATTGCATGATTAAATGATTGTAAGATTTGAGACATCATTCAAGCTCAACTAATTAATAATCAAATCATAATAATAAAAAAAAAACTTTAAAAAAAAAAGAGATTACCAGAAAACAATAGGCATTGTAAATTGTTAAGCCATTAGAAAAGCCATGTGAGTGATCGGCTAAATTGGCTCAAGCTTCAACTTGGAAAATAAGTATTAAATTTAATATAGCCATTAATATCTACTTCAATTATTCAATAATGTATTGTAATATTCTATATACAATGAAATTAGTTGAGTGAACATAAACGAAAATTGATGAGTGAACATGATTAAGACCTTTGTTTTAAAGATCATTTGGTCATTTTAGCCATATTCCAATGCACTTTTTTCAGAAGGTAAATTTTTCGCATTATACTTCTTCTGAGTTAGTGTGATAGAGAGAGAGAGAGAGAGAGAGAGAGAAATATTTCTGTAAAACTTTTAAATAAAATTAATATAAAAATAATTTGAATATTATGAACTTTTATATTAAAATAAATTCTATTTAAACAATAGTCTCTATTTTTAACGACAGTTTCGAGGATTGTGTGTTTTGAAAACGGGATTTATGCGTTTGTTTCGCGCGTGCAGGATGCCTCCTGTAAAACGCACAATTTTCTTATAACAGTATCGCGGCCTGCACCTATAGTGCCGCGATCGAGCTTTTTGAAGGATTTTTACATTATTTACCCCTCCGCTTTCCCCAGTTCGTGTCCTAAACTTCCACAGCATGCGAAGAGGAGATCTGAACGATCTAGATCTATCGTGCCCTAAACTTGTCGCTCTCTGAAGAGATTCGGACCCTTTTCCTCTTCGATCCGCATTCTTCGTTCTGTATGTTGTTGTCTTTGGTTGCCGTAAGAATCATGAGTTTAGTATGGATGACTTCGGTTATCTTTGGTCGTCGTAAGTAGCATTTTGATTTTTTGAGATAATCTCCATGGAGTTTTTCGATTATCGAGTTATGACTTACATCTTCTGGTTTGGGGTGGTGGCCACGATCATGTGTTGATCTCTTTCAAAAATGTGTTTAATATCTTCTATATTCAGTTTGTGACGACATTTGAGCTTCAAAATCATCTATGTGTGTTTCAAATCTTCCCAGTATTTCCTGAATTTGTTATTTTTTGGAATTTTTATTAGCCGAATGGGCCAGAATGCGTACTGCAGTATAGGAATTGCTTCTTCCTGGAATTTTTTGTCCCTGGATATATAAGCTTTCCTGATCTGCCACGTTGGAATGCAGGAAATAACTTTTGCTGCTATTCTCCCTAACTGGTTATGAAATGAGAATAAACTCATTAGCATATTTGGCCGACTACTTTTTTCTGCTATTTCTTTGATTGAGGAATTGTTATGGAAAGCTCGAATAAATTTCTATTCTTCCCCCTATTTCTGATATTTGTTTGTTATGACCGGTTATGAAATGAGAATAAACTCATAAACTAGCATTTTCACATGGAAACATTAGAAAGGGTTGGACAATTGGCAATTAACTTCTTGATAATACATGTAGCATCATTAAAGGATCCGGGATTGATGATAAATATTTCCTAATGTTGTTTGATATCACTTATTTTTAAAATTTAAGCTAAATTATTTCTTTTTCTAGCTACTCTAATTGGGATAGCATTTTTAGCAAGTCGGTTTTGTTAGATAATGTTCGCTAATGCTATGTTAGCTCTTTTAAATTCTGCCTCTTTAATTTAAAAATTGTTGCTCAACAATGCCTAATATTTGTAAGCATTTATGAAGAATTGAATCATTTTTTTATTAGTCTCATTATGGCTAAGAACAAAGAAGCCTCTACGTCAGCTATGTGGGATAAAGATGTCACCAATATTTTTTGCAATTTATGTATTAAGGAGATTGAAATTGGTAATAGGCCTACCACCTATTTTAACAAAGAATGGTGGCAAAATACTTCCAAGAAGTTCAAGGAAATGACCGGCCGTGAGGTTAAAATTCAAAAACAAGTGGGATCAGCTAAAAAGGGACTAGAAGTTATGGAAGGAACTGAAACGATGATCCACATAAATGGGTTGGGATCCCATCAAACGTTCTGTAGATGCTTCAGAGGAATGGTGGTTTAACCCCCCCCCCCCCCCCCACTTATTTTGTTTAGGTTCTTTATTATTTAGCTTTCAATTTTATCTGATATGCTCTAATTCATATTGTAGGCAATACCAACTACGAAAAAATTTAAGGTGTGTGGAATTGACCTGAAATTGGAAGGTAAATTGGATGTAATATTTAAGGGTGTTGTCGCTACGGGGCAAAATACCTTCAACCTAAATGAGCTGGGGTTCGATGGCAAATCAATCGACTTGACACCTGATCAGGTTATGGGTTCTGGTGAAGGTTCTAGCATAAACCCGTGGGAGCTCGAGTCCACATGCCAATCGAAGAGGCATAAGATGGAAAAAAGGATAAAAAACAAATATGTATTCATGCATAGCTCAATAGACATACTGATAGAAGTATTTGCAGCTCCACAACCTGTTGAACCAGAAGTGGATGATCCCAGTGTTGATCGTTCTATGAACCTTTTAGAAGACATACCTGAAGTTGTGGCTGATAACGATTTCTTTTTAAAATGTGTTAAAGTCCTCGAGTGCCCAACAAGAAGACTGGTTTTCAAGAGGCTTCAGTCTGAGCTGCGCGTGGAATACTTGCGTCTCTCAATCAAAAAATGATTGTTGTATTTGTGAATTTTCTTGGATATGTCAGCTATTGTCTTATTTTAGAGACCTTAATATGTTGAACTCTTTTAAGAATTATATAGTTTATGTGCTAATTGTTCGGTTTTCAAATATCAGCACTACTTCTTAACCTCTATCTTTTTTTATTTGTTTATTCAAATCTAATTATTTTTCCAGGATGAATCGATATCAAGAACACCGCAAAAGAATGGTTGTTGTGATTGTTATATTATTGTTAGAATATTATCGCTCTACTATTGATCAAACACCACACATGACCTCCTCGTTCATTGGGGATAAATGGGTAGGCGAGATGATAGTTGGACATCCAATAAGGTTCAACAACATATTCCGGATGAGCGTACCAATTTTTCTGGATCTTTTGCATGAGCTTCGTACCAACCACGGGCTCAAAGGTTTGTCAAGAACTACCATAAGGGAGGTATTAGCTATTACTTTATACATTTTATCTCAGAATGAATCAATCAGATGAGCTATGGAACGATTCCAACATTCTTCCGAGACAATCGGTCGATACTTCTTTAAAGTATTGAAAGCACTAATTAGTGTAGCCACCAAAATAATTAAGTCAGAAGATCCACCATTTTGTAGTACTCCTGAGAAAATAGCAAATGACCAACGCTACATGCCATATTTCAAGGTTAGTTTCTTTTATTTATGTTTTTGACTCCTAAACATTTTTTTATCACAATCACTTCAAATCAATAGCAAATGCAAACATAATTGCATTGGTGCAATTGATGATACACACGTGGATGCCCGACTCCCTAGTGATGAGAAAGTGGCATACATCGGCCCATGTGGTTCTCCAACCCAAAATGTTATGGTCGTTTGTGACTTTAAAATCTGTTTTACCTTCGTGATAGCCGGATAAAAAGGTAGTACTCATGACAGCCGTCTTTTTGCATATACAACAAAGAATAACAAAAAATGCTTCCCTCACCCACCCCCAAGTTGGCTTACTTTTGTTGAACCTATTAGTTTTTCTTTGTAAGGATCACTTAAAAAAGTCATCTCTTTCGTGACAGGCAAATATTATTTGGTGAATGTCGGTTATTCCTTACAGAAAGGTTATTTGAAGCCATTTCCAGACATCAAATACCACATTTCTGATTTTGAGAGAGCAAGCGACATTGCTCGAGGTAGAAAGAAAATTTTTAATAAACTTCACTCATCCTTGCGAGGCGTTATCGAAAGAACATTTGGTGTCTGAAAAAAGAAATTGGTCATCATTCGCGATATGCCGACATACCCTTTTACTAAATAAGTTCATAATGCGGTGGTCACGATGACGCTCCATAATTTCATTAGACGACATCCATCTAGATCAGATACAAACTTCAATATGACTAACACCGACAAGATGCATATCCCAGCTGAACCATTTGAATTCTAGATTGGACATCCTATTCCAGAGGAAGTTATAGGAACCCATAAATTTAAAATCCAGGAAGGTTAAGGTGCAGCAGAAACGACTGCTTTGAGGGAGCGTATCAGAGAAGCTTTATGTGACTCTTAATTGAACTCAATTTTTTAATTTTTCTTTTCCATAATATTTTTTTTCATTTTCTTTGTTTAAAACTCAACAACTGCATTGGTATTGAATAGGGTGTCGACTGTTACCCCATTCTGACTTTTAGTTAGCTTGTAATGTTGGTGATTCATACTCTAGTCCAAGTTATCAGCAATATTTTTCATTCATTTATGCAGTTCCAATAATTTGACTTTTTTTATTCAATTGTTTAATCAGTTTTGAGATTGGAGAGCATAATGGATGAAATTATGGTGCATTGCATGAATTTGGTTTCAGCAGTTCTGGCTTAGCTATGTTGAATGTTAAAAATGGTGTTGAAAGCAAACATTTTGACTTATGTCTTTGATGAATTTTATATGGCTCATTTGGTGTTAAAAATGAAAGCTGATATTGCCAGATATGTGTTCATTAGTTGCCAGATATATGGCTTATTTGGTATAAAAACGGTGTTAATTAGTTGCCAATGAAAGTTGATATTGGCCAGTACCTTTACCTGTTTCTATCCCTGTTCTAATTAGGAACATTAGACTGATTTACCAACTACAGTTAATGTTCTTTTTGGCAGATATGTGTTTCCTTTGAATTACTTGTATAATTATGGTTGTGTTTTACTATGGTTGCACTATACTTCAGTAGAAATCGAAATGATGTATGAAGCTATATAATTTGCTGGTTTTGTTTCCTCGATATGAACATATGCATGAACCAAGATTCATTTAGTATGAAAATGCAGTAGGAACTTTGGTGGTATGTATGTAAATCTTCTTTCATTCCTTTGTTATTTTATTTGTTTGCATGATGAAGTTGGGATATTTGGAAGTCAAATTTGTGATTTATTTTGTTTTATCAAAGATGAACTGATTTGGTTCAGAGTATTAAAATTGCAAAGTCAGGAATGCAATGAGTCATGCATCTATATGCTAAGAGAAGGCGAGCAAAAAATTTTTTAAAAAAAGTATCATTAATTATGTTTTCGGTATGGGAAGAGAATCATCATGAATGGTTCATTTCTCTCATGGGACATGATATAATGGAAATTTATATGCAATACAAAAATGAATATTTACATAGAGATAAGTGCATATGTACATTTTTTTTGTTGTATTCTCTGTGTTTATGTGTATGTCGTACTTAAATTTAAAATTGGTGCATATGTATTTCCATAATCTTAAACTATTATAAGAAGTTCCCTTTAGTTGTTGAAACTTTTGTAGACTGATTTGGGGCTGTCAATTAAGGGGAGTTATGTAATGATTCGTTCCATCCAATTGGTCTTTTTGCAGACTGAACTGAGGACATCTTGTTGTATCTTTCTTGGGAGCAACTTTGTGGCTTTGTTTTCCAGGTTTATAGCTTCCTTGTTTACGTTATTTGCATTATCACATGGGGATACACTTGCAACAGATTATTTCAATTATTTATGCATTCTCGACTCTATCATTATTTAGTTGAAGAAGAGGCCTAAGGGTTTTTCTGTGGATTCTATTATATTTGATTGGTGTGTCCATGGTCATATAGATCAATTCTGTATTTGTGAATTTTTGTATTAGTGGTTTTTGTATTAGATGACTGTTGGCCATGCTTGCGTATTCTTAAATTTTGTATAGATGGCATATGGTCGTGCTGCTTATAGTTCTCTATGTGGAAATGAATGAGCTGTAATTATGAATTTCATTTTGGTATTATCGAGTGTATGTCGTGGTTATGAATTGTTGTAAAAATGAATTAGCTACATAAATTAATTCCGAAAAGAGTATTTCAAATGAATGAAATGCAGAAATGAGTGAGTTGCAGTCATGAATTGCAGTTATGAGCAGTTTTGAATTGCAGAAAAGAAAGAGTTGCATAAATGAATTATCGAGTCTCTCCCTCTCCCCCTCTTTCTCTCCATTCTTTTGTCTGTTGAAAATTTAAATATGTTGTGTTGATGAATGGAAGGCTTATTAAAAACTGTCACGTGTGGAGCAACTTGGACGGCCTCAGAAATTTGTTCTTGACAACCGTTGCTTTCATAATTTCATAGTTTGAGATGTGTTGTCTGGAAGAATAGCACAATTATTTTATTAGAAAGATCGAAAAACGGTATTTTGCACTCCTGCGTGATTGTAGAGACCTTATTTGCCAATATGTATTGATTCTTTGATATGGGTTTATTGGAATGGAGCTAGCTTGTTATGCATCTGACAGATAAACATTATTTGGATTATTGAGTGTTCTTAAAAACCGTTTCCACACCCTCATCTACTAGTCGTATATAATAATAAATACAAATTTAAATGTTATACATAGCTAGAAATTTAAATGTTATACAAAGTTTAGTGGAGGAAGGGGCATTCCTAGCCACCTTGCAGTTTATTGTTCTGCTGTAATGATTTTTGTGCTTTTGTGCCTGTTATGCTGTAATGATTTCTTGCTTGGTTGTGTGAGAAATCATTTGGAGGAGTTTGTACACCTTGATAATAGCAATGCATCTATCGAAAAGAAATACTATGGCCATTGAACTGTTGTTGTATATGATTTTTGTTGTCAAAGTTGTTTGCTGAGAATGTTGGATGTAGCCTGTAACTGTTGTTGTATATGTAAGCATTTTGTTGTATATGTAAGCATTTGTAATTGTTGTTGTCAAAGTGGTTTGCTGGGAATGATGTTGTATATGTAAACATTTTGCTTATATGTTCGATTTATAGATATGTATTTCATTACAGTGCAATCATTTGTCTAAGCATATGGATGTAGCCTGTTGGGTTTTTAAAGTAACTATATATGGCTTCCATAGTAACTGTTGTTGGGTCTCATTACACCTACAAAGGAGGTTCCACCTCATATCATGTATGTATGTTATATGAATTGCCTTTGTATTGTTTCTGTAGAACTTAAGGCTTTTAACAAGGCAAGATTAATGGGAATAAAAGGTTGTGCAATTTTTTTTTTACTTTTTTTATGTATACTCACTTTATTGATATAACTGTGGAGCAGCTTGGATGGTCACTGAACTTTGTTGTCGACAACTGTTGCCTCCATATTTTGGTAAGTAAATTTTCAATATTTCCATAATTTTATGACTGATATATTATTCTTTTAATAACTGCAGGACGATGAGTTACAGATATTCAGGGAAGTCCGGGCAGGTGATGTGTCGGTGTCGGCTACCTACCTTGCTACTCACATCACGTCAGACACATAGCTATGGGAGGCAATTTTACAGGTGTCCACGGTGGGGAGAAGGATAGGATGACTGCACTTTCTTTAGGTGGGCCGACACTATGTCGGTTTCTATGATAACTCAACTTGACACTGTTGCTCAGAGTTCGTGGGTATCAAAATTTAAGAACACCTCTTCTGATTCGAGTGCATCCATTTCTACGATATCCCACTCGGACAGGTTTGTTCAGGGCTCTGGAGTGTCAAAGCCTGGCGGAATGGGCCATGATATGTTGCTACATGTTAAAGTCAATATCATTATTTTTTTCCTTGTAATTTTAAGATATTATTTTTTCTTCTTTTTAGGGTCTCATTATAGTACATATTAGTATGTTAAGTTGTATTTCAATTTTATTTAGGTAACTGGGCTTGTATGATGTGATCTGAAATATTTAGATGATATAAATATTTTGTATTTTATGTCTTCACTTTTAAACTTTAATTTTAAGAATATTTTTTATTTTCATGTTCTTATAATTCACATTTTTCTTTCTTTTATGATTGTATTAAGAAGTTTGGATAATTTGTAATAAAATACACAAAAAAACTGTTTACAAAACGCACAAACCAAACAGCTAAACAACTTATCCAGATGTCGGCACTAAAAAGTTGGGAGTTGTTAAGTTGTCGACTGCTAGAATGGATATCCTAACAGCCGTTTTAATTTATATATATATATATATATATATATATATATATATATATATATATATATATATATATATATATATATATATATATATATATATATATATATATATATATATATATATATATAATTTGGAAAAAAATAGTATTTTGGATTTTAAAAATGTACGACCGAACCGATCTCATATCCCCAATAATTTAAATAAACGAGCCTAATACTGTAAGCAATGGATCTACCCCGAAGGATAAATACACTACTTACTGGTAAGACTTTATTAAATAAACTAAAGATTGTATAACATCTATTTAAGTTTGTGAAATCATTTTATGTTGAACGATAAATTCTCCTATTTGGGTTAGGGAATGCTTACTATAAGGGCAAGCCCCTATAGTTAATTACATCCTAGATAACCAAAGTCACCTAAAAAAACTCTCGATAAAAATCAGGGGATATTATCTTCAAAGAGGTTAAAGAATTAGGACTTTTCAACGAAATCGAACAAAGAGGTGTGAAAGGGGAATGACTCAAATTTGGAACATTTTATTTGACTAGTGGCTCTTCCACTGGCGAATGTAAAGGTAGCTCTTTTTGGGTGACTATTTGTTTTCTTTTATCTACTGGAGCTGACCTTAAAGGTAATACTTTTCCTCTCCTTAGATTTACTTCTGTAATTTCTTCTTCCTGAGATGTTGTAAGTAAAATTTCTGGTATTCCTTCTTCTTCGTTGGAGAGATTCATGTTGATGGCAAGTGGTGCACTGTGACACTCAAGGACTAGCTCTGTATTGCCGATGTCTTCTTCATTCTCATTAACGGGTTTACCGAACTCAAGTACAATTTGAGGATCGGTTTGGAAATCGAGATCGGAGTTATATTGAACAAAGTCAGTTACGTTATCATTAGAAACAGTCAAAACATAGATGAAATCATAATCATTATATTCATAATACCGTGGGGCAAAGATAATCATACATGGTCAGGGGTTCGAGGATTTTCTTTTCTAGATCCGAGATAACCAATCTAACTGAAGTAGCCCCTGTTCTACCCCCCACGCTATCGGTCTTCACGACGTTGCTCTTTTCTTTCTCTTCTAGTTGCGGGGACTTATCAGGCGAAATCTCCAACTTGGGCTAAGCAGATTGTAGACTCTGAACGGCTGTCTGAACTGAAGTGGTCTGAATTTGATCCAATATCTTCTTAGATGACTTGCTCCAAACTGTGCTCCATCCGTATTTTTCTGCATATGGATCTATCGGAACGATTGGCTCGGCCGAAATCATATTCACAGAACATTTTTCGGGCTCTTTCAAATATTCTTTCGGGATTGCTATATTTCCCTCTTTATAGTTTCTCTCAAGCCAATCCTTGAAAATAAAACAACCTTCTATTGTATGCCCCAATATCTTGTGGTAGGGGAAAAAATTGGGATTATCTTTCTTATCAATTTCTTCCAGCTTCTTCGGTTCTGGCAATCTGAACGCTGGCTTTTTCATTAAATTTTTTAACATCTTTGGCACGGCCTCATCTTTGAAAGAATACACTCTTTTCCTTCTTTCTAAAGGAGTCGGACCCATTCTGCCATCTGTCTGGTATGGTCCTCCCGGATATGACTGTTGGTTGGACTGACCATACTGTTGTGTTTGTTGCTGAGCATGCAGTAATGATTGCTGAGAACTTTGGTGAGGATGCTCTCCCTGTAACTTCATTGGTTGTTTTCCCTTATCGATTGTTGCCACTGACCCAAACCTCTTCTCGAATGCTCTAGTTGTCCTGGTTTTCTTTGCCTTCTCTTGAGAATCCATATGTTTAACTTCCTCTTGTAAATTGCTGGCTTTGCTTAGCAACTTCTCAAAGGACTTAATGGTGAGTCCCTTGAGCATGAAAGCTACTGGCCAATGTATGCTTTTGAGTAAAATCTCAATCGCATGTTGTTCATGTAGTTAAGGTTCACATTTCATGCTAAGGTTTTTCCACCTCAAGATATAATCTACTAAAGTCTTGTTGGGTCTTTGCTTCTCCACTACGAGAACTCCAATATAAACATGATGTTGTGCTCCAGAAAATCTCTTTACGAACATCTATTCCAATATGACGAATGTCTTCACTGATCCGTTGGGTAACTCGACATACCAATCAAAAGTAATTCCTGACAGGCTACTGACGACCTATCAGAAAAGTAAGGCTTCATTATCTCCTGTGTTGCAACAACTGACTCGAAAATGTGCTATATGTTGTCTAGGATTCCCAGTCCCGTCGAATATCTTGAAGTTCGGTGACACAAAACCCTTGGGGTAGGGCACGGCATCAAACTCCTCCGGGTAAAGTCTACCCCTCGAAATTAATGCACTACTCTTAGATTGGGCTAAGTTTTCCCAAACTTGTTGTTCGACTAATTGTTTAATATCATTTTCAGACATGGTATTTGGTGAGGAATGTTTCTTTTGCTGATCTTATCCATTAGCGGAAGCAACTTCTCTTCTTTCATTGGTAATATGGATTATTTCAGGCTGGTCAACTCCTAGAGCAGCTACCTGTTGCGATTGGGATTGCTCATTAATTGTAGCCATGACAGCCATGGTGGTAGCCATCTCGTCCATTCGCTTTTCCATTTGATTGATCTGTTCATCTCTCAAGAAAATAACCCTACGCAAATCATCTGCGGCGTTCCCTTCGACGAGGGGTTGAGCATCACACACTGATGAAGCAGCTCTAGTCTTGATGACATGAATATCTATGAAGTCTTATTCTAGATAATCATTATCATCATCATCATTAATGGTTACACCATGCTCTCTCGCTAGCTCGGAAATCTCAGACTTGAGCTTTTTGACTTTTCCTTCAATTGTCGCCTCCTGAATTATCTTACTATTCTGGAGGATTTTCCTGAACATCCTTCACTTGGTCATCAAATTCTGTAGCAATAGTTGCGACGATATTAGATACTTCGGACTTTTGCTTCATTCCACTATTCTGCCCTGCGGGCTCACTAGACCGTATTGGTATGGCGACTTTGGGTACCCACACTTTATTTCTCGACGATGATGTCTTGAGATGAGGTATCTCAACAGAAGCATCGACAAGTCGCAGAGAAATATGCTCCTCGTGGTGCGTATCAAACACATTACCGGGTAATTTGTTAGAGGCATTCTTATGGGTAACAATCGGTTGAATCCTCAGACCCAGTCGTGACTTAACCGGTCGACGTCCTACAGACCTTGGAGCGGCAGAGGTAACGAAATCTGTAGTAGTGACGGTAGTATCAATTTGGCTCCCCATACGGAATCTGACGGGAACACGAGCTGACAAAGCTTCGGCTGACTTGTGGGACTGTTGGGCAGCCCTAACATCTTTCAGAATTTCTTTCTTCATTCGAGAGGATACTGCACATTCCACTCATTTAAGCAGTCTGACCATTGAACATCCTTCCTCAGTGGCCAACCTCTGGAACACCGTGCAAACTTTAGTGATAGGAGTGGGTTTCTACTTCTCCTCACTGCGATCATGAAATGTCGGTAAAGTAGCAACAACTTCTTGAATACTTTCACGTCCATTAGTATTCATCAACGGGTGGAACCTACTCCCTTGCAGAAGTGGAGAGGTCTCCTGTAATCCAGATTCCTCCTCATGAGGAAACTCACCATCAGATACTTTTTTCTGAGATTTGGGATTTAGTTGCCCTCTAAGTTTTCCGGCTACGATTCTTTCTTTGTGATCGAGTCAGCGGTGACGACTTTGAACTCGAACCAATTTCAAACACTAACGGCGAGACAGTGAATTCCTCAACTTCATCTTCTACGATCATAATATCCTTTCCTTTAGCAGAAAAGGGGACAACAAACTTGACAGGTGCCGGGGGAGTAGCAGTTTTCACCTTCTTGCAAGAAGGGAATCCTTGGGGACAGTTCAGGTCAAATTCAGCAAAGGGCTCCTGAACTTCCGGAGCGTCAACCTTCATTACAACGAATGGGGCCTTTCCAAGAATGACTTCAAGTTCGTCGAATTCAGTTCCAAACTTGATGGTGGGGGAGACACTGTGAGCGTTGCGGCTTGTTGGCAAATTGCAGTAAAAGGTGAGTGTTGGGAACGTCATTGCAGCAACTTCAAAAGAAAGCTCTGGGGTTAGTTATTTGGCTAATACCTTGTAATTTTAGTGCGAACACTAAAAATTAACAAAGGCCGATCCGTATACTGGGCAAATTTTTATTTTATTTTTAGCTTGTGAAGGTTTTAAATTTAGTAAAAAAATTTGAAAGTAGAAGGATTTACTTAATTAAATAAGAAAGAGCAAGCTCAGCATAGCACAATTCGATTTAATTTATAAAATAACAAATCAGGCTTGAAGGGGAAAGTGAAGTTTAGGACCCAGTGCGGGACCGACTTCACCACGCATAATGCTCGGGCGGAATTAGTCCACCAACACACCTATTGGGGGTTCGACCCCACACAAAGATTAAAAAGTCCTTAATCGCCTCATGAACCTCCTTGTTTAAAGGTGATTGAACAAACAGTCCTGAAGTCCAAAAGAGTTGGTCGTACTTACCCAAGAAAGAAATAGGTGAAGCATGTCAATGGAAGAAGGGTAATTTTGGTCCATAAGGGACATGGACACATCACCAATGTATGAAGATAATATTCCCTGATTTAAATGGAGAGAGAAGAAAGACCCCAGCAGAGTCGCCAGAAGTTGTCGGCACTAAAAAGTTGGGAGTTGTTAAGTTGTCGGCTGCTATGATGGATATCCTAACACTCGTTTTAATTTTTTATCTACCAGGGATATGAGATTGGTTCGGTCTTGTATTTTCAAAATCCAAAATACTATTTTTTTCCAATATATATATATATATATATATATATATATATATATATATATATATATATATATATATATATATATATATATATATATATATATATATATATATATATATTGGAAAAAAATAATATTTTGGATTTTGAAAATACAAGACCGAACCAATCTCATATCCCTGGTAGTTTAAATTAAATGAGTCTAATACCGTAAGCAATGGATCTACCCCGAAGGATAAATACATCACTTACTAGTAATGCTCGATTAAATAAACTAAAGATTATATGACATCCGTTTAAGTCTGCGAAACCATTTTATGTTGACCGACAAATTCCCCAATTTAATACGAAGAATTAAATATGGTTTATATTAAGCTGAGTTCAAAAATGCTTCCTATAAGGGCAAACCCCTATAGTTAATTACATCCTAGATAACTGAAGTCATGTAAGAAAACTCTTAATAAAAATCAGGGGATATTATCTTCAAAGAGGTCAAAGAATTAAGACTTTTATACGAAATCAGACAAAGATGTGTGAAAGGCGAATGACTCAAATTTGGAACATTTTGCTTTAGAATCCAAAGGATGAAGAACTAGGTGATGTCATAGATCTCGAGAGAACCTCGGTGACTTCCCAAGTTGTCCTACTGTTTGGCTTCAATTTTAGAGATTAGAACTACTGAATGTTTCACCCCATCAATTTTGTTAAGTATGGCTTACATTTGTGTGAAACAATCACACAAATAGCCTGGAAGATATGAGGATTTTGGTTGTGACCAACGATAACCTCAGAATCCTAAAGCAGGTCAGGGTTATAATTGCATAGCAGAGCTATACAAAGGTTTAAAGATAAATTGAAGATTTATGTTGCATAAGCAAACAACCTCGAAAACCTATGGACTGTTATTTAGTTCTAAGGAAAGATATGTTGTTTTAGATCCTCTTATTGTTGAAGATGGTCGTGCTACCCACAATGCTAGCTCCAAACTCCTCGTCGTAGCAAGTTTAGGTTTTCTAATGTGTCAAGTTAGCCTCACAAAAACCAGATCACCCAGGGTTAGTCCTAAGATTTGACCATCCTATGGGGGACTCCCCTTAAGCTCCTCCATATTGACCCCACCTACTAAGTGCTAGAGGTTATGACCAACATGTGGAACTTCAAGTTGAGTAAAGAAGAATTTGGAATTTCTAATGGTGAGGCTTCCTTTCTAGTCCTCTATGAATAGTCAACAGGAAAGTCTTATAGCTAGACTCTAGGCTACTAAAGAGGAAAAACTAGACCTCAACCAAAAATGAGGTCAACACCAGATCAGGGGTAGATTGGTCATTTATCCAGACTCGGTTGTTTTCCAAACGCACAAACCAAACAGTCAGCCAGCTTATCCAGATCACTTGGTTATCAATAGATTATCAGGATAAGCAGATCATTAGGATAAGCTAGATAAGCTGCAACTGCCTCAAACATACCCTTCATCTAAAATTACTCTTAAGGAAAATTTTATATAAAAAAAAAAACGCACCCAAACAAAGCCTAAAAACTTTTCTTATTTCTTTAGTTAAAATTAATATATAATTTAATAGCAAATCATTTTAATATGTAAAAAAAGGTTAACAATTTTGATTCATTTAAATCCATCATAGTTATTAACATACAAAATCATACAAATGCCAAAAAAAAAAGCTATTTTAATCCCATAATATATAAAAAATACCAAATTAATTTACAAACTTCTAACAATGGATGAATTAATTCGACTTTTGAAAAATTATCTAAGCCTTAAAAAAAACTAAAAGATGAAATTAACATTTTTTATAAACCCTAAAACTAATTAACCCCTTATAAAAAATTAAAGGATCATTTTGACAGTTCTCAAAATCATATATAACCTTCTTCTATATGTTTTATTCGTATTTTTTAAATTATATATAAAATAAATTTAAGCAATTTTTTGCAAAAATGCCACGAAAGAGGTTGCTCTATTAAGAATCTGTTTGGGGCAGCTGCTGCTATTTAAAGAAGCAGTTGTGAAGCCGCAAAAAAAAACTATTGTTCAAAAAGTAAGACTGTAATTTTCTAGCAGCCACTGCAGTTACTCAAAAATGATGGAAAAACACAACTTTCCACTGCATCTTTTTTAGAATGCAGACATCACATAGTTTTGCCAAACAAGAAAAACTAAGGTGCAGCACCACATTGCCTTCACACTGTCGCCCCAAACACAACCTAAATTAGGGATTTAAAGATCCTACCAAGATGTGGAAAAAATGCATGCTATAGTGACGCACAATCCTTCAATATATTTCATGCTATAAGATTGAAATGCAAAGGCAATAAAACACCACAACCAGAAACTCTAAATTGCTAGTTAAGGGAAAATAAATTTATTATAAAAAGCTAATTTTTCCAACAAGAAAATAAAGTTACATAACCAAAATTGAATGATTATAATTTATAATAGTCAAAAATAGATGCTGACTGTAATAAAATATTAAAATCTGTAGGTGCAGACTCCCAGCCTTCACAAAAATGGGAGAAGGAACTAAAAGTATGGTGACAGCTAAAAATAGATGCTGATCTCCTTCTCACTCATCTCATAGACATGATCTCGAGCCTCAGTTAAAGCCACCTGAATTTGTATAAGATAATCAAATAAATGAAAATATAAAGGGTGCAGATCCTCTACATCTTGAGTTAACTATAGTTGTGAGGTTTATTAAACCATGAAGTTTAACCTCTCAATAAAATGTGATGCATTTTCAACAGTTAAAGATTGATTCCATCAACTCGTATGGTAAACTCTAGTTTACGGGTTAACTATACCATGCAGTTAACCCCATAACAACACGCGTTGCATTTTCAATGGTTAAGATTCATTACATCAACCACTATGATGTTACTAGAATTAATCTCAGCCGTTAAAAATGAAATGCATGGTTGACTATAATTTACCTCAGTGTGTGATGCATTCTCAACAGCTGATATTGAATCCATCAACTCTTAAAGATAACCAGATTGGCAATATTAGAACTAATCTCCACCGTTGAAAGTGCGGCGCATGGTTGTTGGGGGTTATTGCATGAACCAATTACCCTCAACTGTAATGAACACATCCAACAAACATACGAAAAGGGAAGATGGGAAATATAAGCCCAACAGAGCAAACCTGTCCATATTTGGTCAAAAAGTTGCTCGCGAGGTTTAGTGAAGTAACGGCAAGATCCTCATTTGCCTTTAGTGCTTGGGCTAATGCAAATGCTCCGGTATCCTAATTTTGAATTTAGGGTTCAAAAAAGAATATGTTGATCATGAAAAATCATTCAGATATTAGTTTTGGAAAATATGAAATTAATTCTTCATACTCGGATCTCATTGAAACCCAGATCGAGTGATGTCAACGCCTCGTTAACAATTTTCAAGCTACGAGCTAAGCAGACTGCACCCTGCGGAAAAAAAAATGGAAGGAGAGTCTACTAATATCAATATTATAATATCTTACAAATATTCATGATAGGAATCTATAGTATTCATTATCATAACATATCCTCAACATTCATTTTTCCTTATTGCACTATTTTCTTGTCTTTATATAAGCATGTTTGTACTAGCATCAGGATTAATGAAGTAATATGTAATTTTTATATTTTCTAACAAAATGAACAAGGAACATTTTCCAAAATATATGATTCATCATATCTTTTTTTATTGCACCATTATTTAGTTTTTATATAAACATGTTTGCAGTAGCATCAGGATTTATGAGGTAAATATGTAATTTTTACATTTTCTAACAATATCAACAGGGAATATTTTCCAATATATATGAGAAAGATGAAGGTAGATTTACATTTAAAAATTCTTACATCATCTCCGAGCCCATTCGCCCGCAAATCGAGAGTGGACAATGTGGTGTTGTACTTCAAAGCATCTGCAACGTACTCCGCTCCTTTGGGTCCTATCTAAAGAACAATACAACAGTGAGAAACTGAGATATAGTATAAAACAA
>NEWO01000343.1:59063-100943 GCA_003013225.1 Phalaenopsis aphrodite | reverse complement strand
ATATGTATATATGTATATATATGTATAAATATATACACATATATATATATATATATATATACATATGTATATATATATACATATGTATATATGTATATAATATGATTATATATAATATTAATCAAATTGGTAGTTAAAAGATGAGCATCTCTACGGGTTTCATCTATAAGAGTCGCATGTCCCATTCAAACCAATCAAAATAGAGAACGAGTAAGAGCAAAAATTGGAGAAGGAAGAAAAAAGAACATGTGTGAGTGTGTTTATTTATGCACTGTTAATAGAAAGTCTAATTAAATCAAAACTCAAAATATAGAAATTGACTTGGAAGAAGAAGTTGTTGAAGTGTGTGAGCTAAGGAGATCGATCCGATCAAACTTTGGTAAGGTAAGAGTTTGAGCGTTTATTTATATAAAATATTTGTTAATTAAATAAATGTTATTAAGTATGATTTACTGGATTTAAATGGTGGTTACAGAAAATTTGATTCAATGAAGAAGTGATAGTAAAAGGAAGTAATCAGAGGATTAAGCTTGTAAATATCTCATTTAAGACAAAATTGAGTAATTACTCTCTTATAAATATTAAACTGATATTTTATTAAATACAAACTTGCATTATTGCATTAGATACCTGCTTCTATAGTTATATGAATGTTACAAGCTATAAGAATCATTGAAATGGATGAAATGAAATGATAAAAAGAAAATTGATTATTTAATGACTTTAAAAGAAATTAGTTAAAGGAAATAAAATATAAAGGTTTAATTTATTCAATATTATCCCAAGATGGTGCTAGCAGAGGATGCAATGTACCGATGTAAAAAAAATAAAATGAAATGGATGAAATATATACATTCGGGTGCAAAATTTTGAGGGTACTTACAGGTACAATTTTGAAGATACATTTTGGTATGACGATAATCCTGATATGACTTCTCAAAGAGGTTAAAAATGATAAATACTTAAATTAAAATAAGAAGACTTAATTTTAAAATAAAACCTTACAATATTATTAGGTAATGAATTGCATTTCTTTTGTTTATTCATGCATAGTATTTGCATATTTAATACATAATAAGATTGAAATTACTCACTAAATCATGTAAACTTACTGTTTAAATTAATTGTTTCTTTAACGTAAAATACTAAGTTGATATATTTGGCAAGAGAGATTTAGTTTACAGAAGGACTACTGCTGATTGGTATTATATTGTATGTTGTGACTGTAGTTATTGTATTGTTTAATTCTGAGTAGAGATACTGTTATATGCTGGTTTGAGATGCTTTACTTGCAAATTATCGTGTTAATTTTGCATGATATGATTTATGTATCATATAATTTGTAGTTTCTTAGTGACTTTTTATACATTGGAAAAAATAAAAATAAGTGAAAATTAAATGAAATATTAATTGTGACATAGTTAATGCTAAACTATCAGTAGTATCAGAAAGATTAGGCTTGAATATTGATAAAAAAGAGTCATTGGGTTGACTGAATTACCTGATATACAATATAAATGAAGGGTTAAATTATTTCTAATTATACTTTTTCTTATGTTATTTCAGAAATATGAAAAATTTGGGTTGGAGGGGGAGGGGGGGTTAGAGATGATGTGGTAGAAATTGTCACACCTCCATAGATTACTGTAAATGCAGATACTTTAATTGAGATGATGATTGCAGTAACTCATATGATTAAGAACTCTCGGACTGGGCCAGGTTTACTAGGGTAAGCTAGATGTACAAGTATTTGAAGCTATTTCAGGATATGAGGTCATATCTCTTTTCTAGAGAATGAATTATGGTGGATGGTGAGAACTGGCTGTTGAAAGTGGATAAAATTTTAGATGGGGTTGTCTTGTCCTCCAAAGAGGAGGGTTACACTGGCCACTTTTGTCTTAGAAGGAGAAGCGTTGAGATGGTGAGGACAATTGCAAAAGGAATTTAGGGGTAGAGCTAGCCACTTGATGTGGTGGGATGAAATTGTGGAGCCTTTTAGAGACAGGTTTATATCATTGTCAGCCAGGAGAGAAATGTAGGATCAATTTATTCAGTTGTTGCAGGGTGATTGCTTGATAATGCAGTACAAGGCAGAGTTCACTATGCTTTCAAGATATGCATCCTAATTGATTCCAAATGTATAGGAGAAATACCAATAGTCTTTTGTCGCGGCTGAAGGATTTGATCAGACAGCTATTGATTCCTCTTAGAATTGACGATCACTCTATATTGATGGAGACAACAGGAAGAATTAAGCTAGATTTATAGATTACCATGAAGAGAAATTCTGAGAGATTAGATTTTCCTCAGGGCTCTCAAGGCAGACAATTCTTCCAGCAGAAAATACAAATGCTACGAAGGTCAAATCCAACAGTGTTGGCAGCCAACTGAAGACAAGAAATGTGATAAGTGTGGAAGGTCTCACAAGGGTGAGTATCTTTCTTAATCCAACACCTATTTTTGGTGTCACCGAAAAGGACATATGGCGAAGAATTGCCCTAAATTGGGATAGAGAGCTCTAACAGATTCTAGGGGCAGTGTTGCACAACCTCATGAGAGCTTTGGCAGAGCGAGGATGGTTGAGGTTTCAAAATCAAATGCCAAATTCGGGTCAAACCCAATGAATGTTCGACCCAGGGTTTATGCACTTTATAATAAAAAGCTAAGGACTGCTGAAATTATCACATGTATGCTTTACATTTAAGAAATTTTTATCAAGTGTGCTTTTAATTATAATAGGATTCATATCATGTCACTCATAACATCTTATAAGAATTTAAATGCATAAATAAGTCAACCCTAAATATTTGACGCAATGATTTTAATGATAGATGTCGTATATCTTCATAATAGACCAATAAGAGCATTGTTTGATTCAGAAGCATCAAATTCTTTTATAACTGAAGAATTGTTAAAATGATGCAATTGAATAACACATTAATGCCTATGATATTATGAGTTAGAATGTTAAACAAGGGTTGATATACATGATAACTGCTTGTTTGAAAGCTTTCAAATTGTTGAATAATTGAAATCAGAGTATTCTTGCTCATGTGAAAGATACCTCTAAGAAAGTAAAATCTTTGGGTAATATTACAGTGTTAAAGAAATATGCAAAATTTTTCTTGATGAACTACCAAGGTTACCTCATATGAGAGAGATCGATTTCACTATTGAGCTACTAACAGATTCTAACCTATAAAATGGTCATTAAAGAGTTACAAGAACTGAAAAATCAATTGCAGAAATTGCTAGATAAGGGATTTATCAAACGTAGCGCCTCACATTTGGAAGCTCCAGTGTTATTTGTGAAGAAGAAAAAGGAGAGCTTCAACATGTGCATTGATTATAGGGTAATAAGCTCATTGTGAAGAGCAATTATTCACGACCGAGAATTGATTACTTAATTGATCGGGTGGAAGGGGGTTATGTAGTTTCAAAGGTTGGTCTAAGGTCAAACTTTCACCAATTGAGGATTAAATATGAAGATATAACAAAGACAGCTTTTAGGACAAGATATAAGCACTAATCTATGGTGATGTCATTTGGACCGACTAATGCTCAAGTAATTTTTATGGATCTAATCAATATGACTTTCAAGTAATTTTTTGATACAACTACGATTAAATTTATAGATGAAATCTTAATGTATTCAAGAGATGAAGCCAGCCATACAGATCATTTGCATGTTATTCTGCAATTTTTTAAAGAGAATACACTGTCATTTTATGAATGTGAATTTTAACTTAAAAGTGTAACTTTTATTGAGCATATTATCAGTGGAGATAACATATTTGTGGATCATATGAAGATCAATGTGATTACAGATTTACCAAGACCTACAACTATTACTAAGGTCAACAGTGTTCTAAGTTTGGTTGGTTATTACAGGAGGTTTGTAGATGAGTTTTCACAAATTTTTGTCATTATCCAAATTAACTCAAAAACAATAAAGTTTGATTGGACTGATCGTTGTGAAGAGGCTTTTCAAAAATTGAAGTCTTCCTTGATGACTGCTCTAATATTGACTATTCCTTCGGGATCAAATGGATTTCAGATTTACAGTGATGCATCGTTGAAAGATTTGGGTTGTGTACTTATGCGACATTGAAGAGTCATTGGTTATGCTTCAAAGAAATGAAAAAACAAGAAAAAAAATAACCCAAAAAAAAATTGGAACCCCCAAGAAGTCCAATTGCAACGAAAAAAAAAAAGCAAAAATTGGAAGGAGTCAGAAGTGAGATATTTACAAATCATCAGAGCATAAAGTATATTTACTCACTAAGAAAGAATTGAATCTAAGACTGAGGAAATGGTTAGAGTTTATTAAGTATCAAGAGTTAGGTATTCAGTACCATTAGTAGAAGGCAGATGCAATGGTAGATGCAATGAGTAGGAAGACCTCGAGTAATTTGAACAGTTTATTTACTTAGTTGGAGCAATTACTAAATAATTTTGAAAGGTTGAAGCTATCTTTGATAATTATTGTGATGATAGTAAAGTTCAATTAAATCGATTTACGGTACAATCCACTTTGAAAGGTAGAATTACGGATTCATTAGCCAGAGATGACATTATTTATAAAATCATGGAGTAGGACAAGGCAGATAATTTGGAGAAGTATGTGTTAGGCTTGGATGACTTATTGAAATATAAAGAGAGGATTTATGCTCCATTTGTTGATAATTTAACACAGAAAATTATAAAAGCACACTTATCTGACTGTACTAATCACCCAGGGAGTAATAAAATGTATCAGAAGCTTAAAGAAACAATTTCATGGTTAGAATTGAAGAGAGTTACAAAATTTGTGGCGAAATGTCCTATATATCAGTTAGTGAAGGCAGAACATCAACGTCCAGGAGGTCAATTATAGCCTTAATCGATTCTAGAGTGAAAATGGGAGGAGATTGCTATGAAACTTATGTTTTGATTGCTTAGGTCGCCACAGATTTGTGATTCTATTTGAGTAATTCTAAATAGATTGACTAAATCTGTTCATTTCTTACCTATTAAATAGACAAATTATATTGATAAGTTAGCCAAATTATATATTTATCAAATTGTAAGATTGCATTGAGTGCCAAAATTTATTTTCTCAGACAAAAAATGATAGATTTATTTACAGATTATGTAAGAAGATTCAGAGGCCTTCGGGCATCAATTCGACTTTCAGCGCAGATGGTGGTCAAAAAGGACTTTCAGAACTTTCAGGATCTAGTAAGGTTGTCTTTTGATTTTTTTTTAAGGATAGGAATCACATATACCCCAGGTAGAGATTATAATAAGTATTGGAATAGTTCCATATTAATCTTTATATGAAAGAAAGTGTGGCAAACCATTATGATGGGCTGAAGCAGGTGAAAGAAAGATCATTGGAGAAAACTGGCTGACGATGTTGTTGAAAAAATTAGACTGATCAGATATAGACTAAAGGTAGTGTAGAATAAGCAGAGAAAATATTATAATTCTAAGCACTTTGTTTTTATCAAAGTTGGTCATTTGAAGGATATGCAAAATTTTGGAAAGACGGAAAAATTAAGTTCAAGATATGTAGGTCCATATGAGATTGTGGAAAAGATTGAAAATGTGGCTTACAGATTGATTTTACCAGCTCATATGCAAGGAATGCATAATATTTTTCATGTATATTCAGTTAAGAAGTATATTGCTGATGAGTATAATAGAATTGTTGTAGATGAAGCGGAGATACTACATAGAAGAGCTTGAAAAGATTTTAGATTATGATGTGAAGAAACTTTGTGATAGAGAATTTATGGAAACACAGATCAGAGAAGAATGCAACTTAGGAGAAAGCTATTGATATGCAAGAAAGATATACCCAACTCTTTAGTTAAGGTGTGTTTGTTTTAAATTAAACTTATAAAATTTTGAGGATAAAATTTTATGGTGGAGATTATAATAGCTGAAATTTAAAAAAAATATCTATAATATTAAAATTAAAATTAACAACAATCAAATAGGCAGTTAATGAAAAAGCATCTCTATAGGATTCGTCTTTAGGAGCCGCTTCCCTCATTCATACCAATCGAAAGAGAGAACAAGTGAGCGAAAATTGGAGAAGGAAGAAGGTAAAAGAATAGGAAGGAAAAGATGAATGATATGAAGTGTCTTCTCGGAAGGAGAATTAGGAGAGAGGCTCGGTGCTCGAAAGAAGGAAAGGCGTTTCGGTTCCTCTAGATGCAACGTCAAGTGAGCTTTGCCTCGAAGTTGAAGGAGGCAACGTCGTACCCCAGCCGAAGGAGGGTGTTAGGAGATCGTCTCACACGTACGGTACTAGAGTCAAGCCAAGTTCGTAGGAAGAAAGAAAGAGGCTCGTGTGCTTTCATGCTTGCTTCCATACCTCATTGAAGGAGTCGAAATTCATGGCACTGGGTTGCATGCAGGAAGAAGAGAAGAGGAAGCAAACGAAGTATAAGATATTTTAGGGTTTTCTAAGCTTATTTATTGAATATATATGTATATATATATATATATATATATATATATATATATATATATATATATATATATATATATATGTGTGTGTGTGTGTGTGTGTGTGTTTATTTATATAATGTCAACAAAAGTCTAATTAAATCAGGACTCAAAATATAGAAATTTCAATTTGGAAGGAGAAGAAGTTGGTGAAGTGTACGAGCTAAGGGAAGAAGGAGATCGATCTAAGTAAACATTGGTTAAGCTAAGAGTTTGGGAGTTTATTTATATAAAATATTTTGTTTAATTAAATATACGTTATTAAGTATGATTTAATGAACTTAAATAGTGAATAAGAAAAATTGATTCAATGCATTAGGGCTTTGGATCGTGATTTGGGGAAAAAATAGAATAAAAACGGATGTGATAGTAAAAGGAAGTAATTAGAAAATTAAGTTTGCAAAGAGGCCATTTAAGGCAAAGGTGAGTAACTACTTTCTTATATATGTTAAATTGATATTTTATCAAATAAAGACTTACATTATTACTTCAGATGCATACTTATATAGTTACATACATGTTGCAAAATAAAAGAATCAGTGAAATGAGAAAAATAAAATGATAAAAAAAAAATGATTATTCAATGACTTTAAAAGAAAATAATTAAAGGAAATGACATGCAAAAGCTCAAGCCATTTAGAATTACCCCCATATGGTACTGGTAAGAGATGTGATATACTAATACACGAAAAAGATAATGGAACACAAACTTTTGAGGGTACATACGAATACAATTTTAAGGATACCTTCGGGTTTGACATTAATTTTGATATGACTTATTAAATAGTCTAAAAATGATAAATACTTAAATTGAAACAAGAATGATTAAATTTAAAGTAAAAACTTAAAAGAAGATTAATTAATGAATCACATTTATTTTGGTCATTTACGCATAGCATTTGCATAATAATTTAATACATAATAAGATTAAGATTACTCACTTACTGTTTAAATTAATTGTTTCTTTCAGATAAAACACTAGGTTGATATGTCTAACATGAGGGATTTAGTTTACAGGAGGACTACTGCTGATAGATCGTTATATGTTGTGCTTATACTTAGTATAATGTTTTACTTATGAGTAGAGATATTGTTGTGTTGGTTTAAGAAGTTATTCTTGTAGATTACAGTATTAATTTTGGATGATATGATTTTTATGTAATATATCTTGTGGTTTCTTAGTCGCTCTTTATAAATTGAAAGTTATGAAAATCTCTAGAGAGTAAATAAAATGTTAATACCGTCTAATTGCAGTTCCTGATTTAGTTAATTCTAAGCTATCAAGCCAAGTTGTGACAATTTAGAAGTTAGACTTATAAATATATATAAATTGTGTGGTATGTAATAATAAGCCAGGCATTAAACATATATATAAAACAAGTTTATAACCAATATAATTTTCGCATCTAATTACTGTCATAAACGAAGTAGAATATAAACTGGGAAAATTAATACCCTCAAGGATTTGTTTCCTTCAATGCCTTTGCCCAAACTTGCTACTCCAAGTGGACCGCCATAATTCCCACTAAATTCAAAAAAAAAAAAAATGAGAAACACTTTTCAAGTACAATTAAAAAATACAATGAAAATAAAAAATAATAAAGCAATAAAGAATGTTGAATATGTCACACTCATTAAAGTAGAAATCATCCATTAAAAAGAAGTGAAAGCATTACTAACTTGAGATGTATCGATCTAATAGAGTTGTTTTCAAGAAGTGCTCCAGCCAGACCAGCAAATCCCTAATAACGTTTATATGAATCAAATTTATTTTGTAAGTTATTAATGGGGCATTTACATACAAACCACCCAATTTATATATCAAAAACCCAAAGTTTTACTTTTTACATTCATACCATTCAAATCATTCATATCACATGAAAAAGACCATCATTTTAACTTTTAAAAAGAGAAATACACCTTTACATTGCATAGAGAAGGTGGCATGTATGAAAAAATTGAACTTCAGGCGTTAGATATGTATATACATAGGAACTGAGTGGTATATATGTAAATCTTCCATTATTAATTTCAAAGGAACTTCCAAATTTCAAATATGAGAAGCAGGAGTAGATACGGAAAACTCAATCATATTGTTGTTAAGCTCTAAAACACGTAATGTTGAATTCTTTTTTAGCAGCTCTGCAATAGCTTTTGCCCCCTGCATAATCATATATAACATAACATATTTAAAATAAATTAACTTCTATAAATAATGACAAAGGTTAAAACAAAGAATTTTAATAAGCCAAGTATTATAACCTCATCCCCAATACCAGTACTGTTAAGCTGAATCTTCTGGATTCCACTATTCCCCATCAGAATATCGGAAAGATACTGCAAACATGGATTTTTCTTCTCGCTAGAATGAAAGTGTTGATAAAGAAGAAAAATAATGCACATAACACTTTTTCCAAGCAGTGAAAGAAGTTTCATCAAATTTCACAGTAAAATTTAATAGACATAAAACAGGCATAACCTATTTTATACAATAATATGACAAAATTAAATTCTGAAATGAAAAGAAAAAGGACATAACTTCTTGAAAGTATAAAAAGCCAAATTTTAAATTGTATGCATACATGGAACCTTGCCTATAACGCCATAAAAAAGGATCTCATTTACTTGAGGCAATTTAAACACAGTCAAAAATATAGTTTCTAAATTGAATGAAGTGAGCCAAAAAATACATTTGTTGATGCGTTATATGGCATGGATAAAAAAAAAATAAAGTTCCTAATGTTGGAAATTGGTTATATGTAATTTAAAATCCTCGTAATTAGGATATTATTCTCTTCTATTTTGTCCTTAATATATCCTTTTGCATGCCCATTTATAGGCCTCTCGTATATAGTCAATAACATGGTGTAATAATTTCCCATTAACATGTTCCCAGAGTAGAAAGCCACCCTCCCATTTACATGCCTCATCCTATCTTGGTTCACTTCGCCCTACCTCCACTTGTTTGTAAGTTGCTTCCTCTGCTCATGTGCGACTTTTCCCTGCAAGCACACTCGCTAGCATGTGGCCTTCCTTAGTTCACTCGTTCAACCCTCTAATCTTTTGTTTGCCTGTCAATGGCTTCACTACACATCCCACCAGCATTGATTTCCATAGATTCGCTTATATGCTTGTAATTTAAAACATCACTCACCCATCATACATGTCATGATTAATGACAATAAGGAATTCTACTATCACCCTCGTCTGTGTTTTTGTGATACCTGGTATGTTGACTTTACTTAGATACTCACTAATCTTCCAAACATTTCCTCTACTCTTCAATTTCAATGTTTCACTGGTGATGATCTAAGATAATCTCTTCAACTTAATCTCCATCTTAAACAGTATCATGGCGTTTTGTTCTCCATTGCATGATACCAAAACCCCTATCACCATCAAGCTCTCTATAAAACTAATGGTAGCAATTAACGTTTGTGGTCAAGGCCTTTAGATTTCATGTTGGTTTCCATAGCATATATCTTATATCTTGATGCTTATTTGGCTAATGATGAGGCCTCTAAGTGATACCGGAACTAGTTCGGAAATTAGTCGAAACACAAAACAAACTTTTACTAATATAGAAATAGGGCTACAACAATAGCAGCATAAAGGTTAGGAAAGGATAAAAAGAAGATACAGCACCACCTCGGAGTAGGATACAATCAGAGCCCCACCTCCTCCTCGAATGTAGCCCTAGAACAAGGAGAACAACCCTACAATGGATTTTGAAATCAACACACAGTAAAACTAAACCATCCAGAAAACAACAATTTACACTCCCACAAGAAAAAAACAAAAAGGGAAAGCACCCATAAGGAAATCACATAAAAGAAAGGTGCGAGAAGGGACTGGCCCCTCTATAGGCCGCCCGGTGAAGTTGGGGCCTGGACTGGCACCTATGCCAACCAGCCGACGACTCCTTCCCGCTCCCATGAGGAGAAAATGCCACATTCGTGTCAGTTTCTTGGGATTAGAGAAGCTTCAACCTCATTTGTTGAAGCTTCAGGCGCTTGTCTTCAATCCTAATGACATTTGGATCACACTGTTGACTGCATTGTCTCCCAAAGCATCAGAGAAGTCTTCTCCACTGGCGAGCACAAGTCCCTATCGATCCGCTCGCCTGAGATTGTGGGTCACGCCTTGAATCTTCCCAAATCAACTAACGGTTAGGTCATTCTAGTGCAGTGAGAGTAGTCTGAACCTTTCTGCTCGGTGGGGGATCTAGTCGTATAGTGTCGACTGTGAGGCTCTGAATAACTCTCTATCATAGTTGTCCCGTGTCTGGAGAGAGTCTCTCAGTCCTCTCATTATGTGGCGTTATCAAAACTGGCCCCACAGACGTTGCTCTGCTGGTAAGGGCTCCTTTGATCTCAGGCTCAACCGAAAGAATTAGGATAATGCACTTCCCGTCCTTTGTGAAAAAATGTGTGTTTATAAATTCGTTGTGCTGATTTTTTCGATCAAATTACCACGGTCTTCTCAACAGAAAGTGGCAGGCATCCATAGTGACCACGTCACACCACAACTTGTCATGTAGCTGGCCCCCAATTGAGAACTCTACTAAGCATCTCTGATCGATGACGATCTCATTCTCCTTTTTCAACCACTTCGTGAATACGGCTGGGAATGTCTCTGAGTAGTGAGTCCCATTATTTCTACCATTTGTATTGATGTCACGTTTTTGCTACTCCCACCATCGATGATGAGATTGCATGTCTTTTCATTCACTGTGCAGCAGGTTTGGAATATGATGTGGCAAAGCCACCACGAATCCCTCGTGTCCTCATTCAGCAGGATTTGTCGAATTACATGCGCCTCCATCTGGGGGAAGCTTATATACCTTACCCTATTCCTCGGTTTTCTCCTCGTCGCTAATCTCCTCTACGACATTTTGATCTATGAGTGTGACTACCTGCTCGTGGGACAACTAGAGGTTGTGGTCGTAGCCGTGACATCTGTAAAACTTTATGGTCAATACAATATTGGAGGAGCAACATTTCTCATGTTTCTTCCTGCTCTGATCCAGAGTGTCATTCCCATGCCCGGGCTTGTTAGTGTCTCTTGAGGTACCCTTGTTGGTTGTGCTAATTGTAGGTGACTACCTACCTGAAGGATGACTGTTGCCCGCTCTGCTTTTGTTGTCTCTCCACCTTCAGGGCTAGTGTTTGAACGTCTCCAAATGACAGATAAGGTTGCAGTTGTACTACATTGCTAATTGCTAGTTTCAGACCCCCCCCATGCCGAAAACGCGCTATAGTATGCTCCTCGGGCTCGACCAGATCACACCTCATCTGCAACTGATCAAACTACTCTGTGAACTCTACTGACAGATCCCTCTTCTATAGGTGGTGAAGCCTCAAAAATATATATTGGCGATAACGAAAGGAGAAATATTTTTTCTGCATTGTTTTATTTATCTTCTCTCACATGATAATCTTATCGTTGTCTTCCATTTTCCTCTGTTGTTGTAAGTTCTACCACAAAGAGGCACTTTTCTTCAACTTGATAGCGACTAATTTGACCCTCTTATCATCTGACACATACTTGTGCTCAAAGATCAATTCAATAGACTGCAGCCAATCAATGAAGTCATCGAGATCCATACCTCCATCAAACTCTAGAAGATCTACTTAGATGTTGAAGTCTCAGTATCCTCCAAATGACATCTCTCGAAAATTCTCCCTATGTGAGGGATTCAAATATCCATCTCTAGGCCTCATCTGACATTGTATTATGAAACGTCGTGGTCTGTTTTCATCATCGTTGAAAGTCTCTCCATGGAAGGATTCATATCGTCATTTCTTTCTCCCCTTTGACTCTCCAGATCTCGATCAAAGGTAACCTCTTCCAGTGTTAACTCTTCAATTTCTACAAGCCTTTATTGAAGACGACAGAGCTCTAGCCATATCTCTTCCAAGGTAGGCTTGGGCTATTCCTCCTTGGTGGCATAGCTCGGGTTTGGATAATGGGAGAAAAATTGTTAGGTGGAGGTGAAAGAGGGCATATGGGATTGATTGTGGGTGCAGAAAAACTATTTAGGTTTGCTAAAGTTAAAAATTAGCAAAGGGGATTTGGGTTTTGGACTATGGTTAGGGAATAGGAAGGAAAAATTTGGTGGAAGAGAAAGCTAATGTAAGGAAACCCTAGGATAGGACTAGGGTTAAGCTAGCGATGATATCAAATGATAGCAGAACTATTTCAGAAATCAGCGGAAACACAAATCAAACTTTTATTAATATAGAAATAGGGCTACACCATGACACAATAGAAAAGAAAAAAACAATAGTAGACCAATCTTCGGTTAGGGATGAAAGAGTAGATCTGAGAGCGGGGGTGTCTTCACCAACATGGTGAGGTTATGCAAGAGGATTGGTGGTTGCGAGGTCGGTTAGGAAGGTTTGGGGTCCGATAGTGGCCACAGTAAAAAAGGTTTGTCAGGAATTGGTAGGTAACTTGGATGGCTGAGTAGTAATGGGGTGGCTTGAAATGTGGAGGATTTGGTGGAGCGGATAGCAAATAGAAATGTGGGGGAAGGGATTTGACAGGCTGGTAAGGGGTTTAGACAGTAGGTTAGGCTGTTAGAAAAGATCGGCGGAGGGCTGGGAGTAAATCTGGGGATTTAGACAGCAACGTTAGGTAGTTCAAAAAGGGCTGCTAGGTGCTAGGATGAAGTATGGGGAGGTTGGCAGCGAGAGAAAGGGGAAGATAAGAGTTAAAGTAAAAAAAGGAAGATACAACACCATCTCAGAGTACGATACAACCGAAGCTCCACCACATCCTCGAATACAGACGTAGAACATGGAGAAGAGCTCCACAAAAAAATATAAAATCAACACACAGCAAAACTAAATCCTAAATCACATAAAAGGAAGGTAGGAGTAACAACTCGAAGATCTTGTTTTCTCAACAATAAAAGGATATGTCCATTCAATAACATCTTGTGGGATGAGTGGAAGGAGTTGCTTCATTGAAAAGCTTCTACGACTATTCCCAAAGTCTGTCAACAACAAAATGAAAAAAAAATTAATTTTTTTTAGGTCTTTATCCATTTCATCAACATGAGCAATGTTAACTGATAACCTCTCCCACAATTTTCAATTTTGCAACCGCTTCTCACACGAGTTCTTCAGGTCATCAAACGATCGTCACCTTTCCTCTTCATCTTTTGATCAGATTATCATTGCTACCAAACATCATGATGAGAGTGGTTCTGTTATTACAATAGAATAGGGGTGTGAGGAGAAGACATTTTCTCCCTACTCTTACTATGGACGTATCAATCATCTTTCAAAGCAATCTTGGGTCAAATTTGACTATTCCCATACTACTCAGCATGCTCGACAAACATCCATACCACTACTCCAAGTTTTATCATGTCTTCTCAAGAGGAAAATGATCCTTTCATTCAAGCAATCAAAATTTTGTATATGCTTCCCATGTTATTTCCTCTAGATTGGTCGGTGCTATTTGCTCAAGTATGTCTTATAATCAAGATTCACTCCTTATATGATAGACAACTACACATTTTCTACTCTCTCCACATGACCTCTCTTACTCCCATGATTGTGGTTGATAGGTCCCCATCCCCCATTGCTATGAGAGCATAGTAACTTCATAGGCATCTCTCTCCCTCTCCCTCTATCCCCCCAATCCATATATCCCATTTTTTATAAATATATTATATGTTCATTGTCTTGAATGTTTTGGATGTTTTTATCTCTCTTAGTGTATTTCAGGATCTCACCTCAAAAAATATGATTGGTAGAGATGTTTAAGCCATTTAGATTGCTTCATAATAATTGATGTTCCTTTTGCCCTTTCTTCCACAATTACTTTATTTTACTGATACTAAATACTACGTCTTCTCTCTCTAATAGCTCCTCTTATGTGTATTTATGCAAATATTCCACCACCTCGCTTTTGGTTATCCTCATAATTGCCGATTTTACTCTACATTTTTTTAAAACTTTTAGCAACCTCTAATAAACCTATCTATATGCCCCACAAGTTTAATCAATAAAATAACATAATTATTACTTTTGAACAGCATATAACATAGAAAAGTTAATTGCATCGAATGCCTATAACATTTTAATAGCACTACAATTTTTTTAAAAAGTAAAGCAGCACCTATGTCTACGCATACATTAAGCATCACAAATGTATTGAAATAAAAATAGTATCAATTATTTTATTTTACTGATACTAAATACTACATCTTCTCTCTCTAATAGCTCCTCTTATGTGTATTTATGCAAATATTCCACCACCTCACCTTTGGTTATCCTCATAATTGCCGATCTTACTCTACGTTTTTTTAAAACTTTTAGCAACCTCTAATAAACCTATCTATATGCCCCACAAGTTTAATCAATAAAATAACATAATTATTACTTTTGAACAGCATATAGCATAGAAAAGTTAATTGCATCGAATGCCTATAACATTTTAATAGCACTACAATTTTTTTAAAAAGTAAAGCAGCACCTATGGCTACGCATACACTAAGCATCACAAATGTACTGAAATAAAAATCGTATCAAATACATGAGTAAGCCAAAACGTAGCTTTATAAAAGAATGACAAAATCAAGAAATCTAATAATAAAATTAAAAAACTGTCTCAAGAAGAGCCCGCCTCTAAAATATGGGCATTCCCATTTGCCAATCCTTATAATACCCATTAGGGGACCATTATTACTTCATCTGCAGCATTTCATAGTTTTTCAACCAGAATGGAAAAACACGATACCTTCTAATCTGTAAGAAAAGGTAAATAAAAGATCCCCTCTACAGTATTTGGATTCAGTGCTGCTAACTTATCTTAATAAACTAATTAACTTATCCACCATCACAATAATATCCCGCTAGTTGAACTTGCTCCACTAAGTTTTGCATTGAAGGAATTTTAACTCCAGGTCCACTCTACCCCATGTTTTGAATCTTTCATCACCAAACGCTCATACCGCAGAAAATACTATAAAAAAAAAGGAATTAGAAATCTTAAACGGACCCTGGTGACAAAATCTCAATGAAATTTTCATGCATTATATTAAAAAAAATTTATCAAAAGGGTCTCTGATTTAGTAAGGATCAATATTTTAGGCCCAAACTAATATGGCCCTCAGTTTGATCCCTCTCTCAAAAAATGATTCCATTTAGTGCCACAGCTAAATATGTTGTGTCTGAAGTGCATAATGAAGATATAACTATCTTCTATTATTATTATTATTTTACTTTCAACTCAATGTAGCCCTAATATATTTGCCAGAAGATGCCAAAAAACACTTTTCAAAGGTCAAGAGACCAAAATGTGCTCAGTTTAAAGTAATATTATTTTAAACGTAAAATCATAGTGTTTCCGGACCATTCACACCTCTTGTTATTCAGGGACAGGTAAGCCATACTTTCCTCCCAATTACAAAGATGGAAGTTTGAAGCCAAACTAAACCCCATTTTCTACTTTGTAAGGCTAACTCAGTAAATAAGCTGCTTTAAAGCAAAGTAACTGCCCATAAAATAATAAAAATCTTAGGCAGTGTTTGGCTGCAACTCAGATTAATGTTAAATAGGATTTATCTAATCCGATAAATTCGGATTAAATAAATGACCGGAGGACAAAGGAGCTCACGCGACAACGGAATAAATCCGTCTAACAATTGGATTTAATAAATCCAGATTTACATCTAACAAGTGATGGAACACGAGAAAAAAACGAAGAAATGCGAGGAAATTCAATTTAATGGGGTATTGTATTTATTTTTCATGTTTTAGGCGTTTGGCTGGATTTAAGTTAAATCCATAGCTAAACCATATTATAAGTATCCTGCCAAACACCCCCTTACTGTGATCTTATCAATAAATAATCTCCAACATATAAGAGAAATTGCATCTTGCATCATGCCAAGATCTTTTGAACTTCTTACTACCATATCTTCATACTACACCACCCATGTAAGATGTTATAAACTTTTAGAACTTTAATAATCAATCTTTCATTCATCCACTAATATACACATTCAAAATATTTTTCTATTTTTCAGAAAATATCCACCTACGTGACACCTAAAATACAGCCAAATAAAAAGGGGCTACATACATACCAGCCAATTCTTATGTATTTACATATCTAATATTTATACTTTAATTTTTACATTTGTACCACTCAAAACTTTCATATCACATCGAAACCACCACCATTTTGAGTTTTCAAAAGTGAAATGCACCTTTTCACGCTTACGTGAGGTAAAGATGCACCATATTTTCATGCACCTTTACATGCTTAGGCAAGCATTTATTTACAGGAATTGAGTGGCATCTATGTAGATTTTCGAAAAAAATTTCAACTGCAAAGCCCCAAGGACAGGCAAGATCTCTAGCAACTATGAGCTAGCATATAATCATCAACCCAGATAAAATTGAACACATAGGAAAGATAAACTTTCTCTGGACAATCTTTTTAAACTTCCGCACCCTTCAAACACTTCGAACAAATTCTATTAATTTTTTAAGAAGTTCACAATATCAACATAAGCTGCATAAAAATTAAAAAACAAAGAATGAATACCACATTTGGGAAGTATAGAAACCTTAGCTCCTTCATCACCAATTGGATTTCCGGATAAGTTGAGCGTTTTCAATAAAATATTTGTCTGAAGAATGCCATCAAATGCTTTCAATCCAGCAGCTGTTATCCCATTCCCAGAAAAATCCACATCCTCTACACTCTGGAATAAGGCAGCAGATATTTATGATTCCTCGTCTAGGCAGAAAATGCAAGAATCGGATAATTTATTTAGATAAAAGGCATTAATGTTGCAAATAACAAGACAAAAAAAAGTATGAGATGAGGACCAGAAAACAGAATATCACCTGATTGAAGGCTAAGCTTTCAGCAAGAAAGATTAGACCATCATCCCCAAAGTTATGACCTATGGAAAACCACAAGTTAACAAAAGCTGAAATTTCAACAGAATTAATGAATGAACAATGAAAAAAGCGCCCACAAGAAAAAAATTCAGACAATTATAAATATTAAAGGAGCCAAATGTAAACAATTTATGCCACAAAAGCCAACATGTATGATTTATAAACTTTAATAATTTTGTGAACAAGTTCAAATGCTCGTGCGACTTTAAGCAAACTTAGAACTAAATGACACTTAACAGAGCTTGGTAATTAGGTCTAAGAAATTGGCCTGAAGAATGTTAATCGATTGAAAATTGATTCGAATTTTAGCTTGAATCGAGATCAGATCTATTCACAAGCCAAACTTTTGGATCAAATTATTTTTTATCCGTTTTTGAGCCTATAGGATAGGATCGACTAGGCAAACGGACTATCCGATGCCTGACCGTGCATCTGGACCATCTGATCCGGCGATTCACAAGCTTGGCAATAACTAGGTTGTAAACCCTATCTCAATTATTTCCCATCAGTTGTCACTCCCGAATCTCGCAGGCGCTATTCTCACTCAATCACTCCCTCCAAACTCTTGTTCCCATCCCGTCTCCCCTGCAGGCTGCGTCTCTGCGATCTCCCGAGTCTCGCTAGCTCCACAGTCTCCCCTCTCCTCTGCCCTTTTCAAAATCTCTAACCCTAGGTGAACAACCACCACCCCGGCGTTCCGACAAGCTACAAGTGTTCGCTATTGTGGTTTGGCGTTTTCTCATTGCTCAATCTCTCTCCTCCAACCTCACATTCTCTTTTTAGTCTATTCAATAACTTCCTTATCTTAATATCAAAATTTCTTCTAAGAATCTAAGATAGTTGATTACGGACCTATGATTCAGCGATTTTCTTAATTTTTTTGTTTGCTCGGTTTCATATGAGATATCATTGTCACTTGCATCTCTACTTTATTATGGTGCTGGTGTCTCATTGCTTGGTTATAGGTTTCTCAGTGCTTGGTTCTGTTGGTTGAAGGTGGTGGGTTCAACTGTTGTGATTCTTGTGAATCTCATGATTTTGTTACTGAGTCAGTTTGGCAATGGGATTGGCATTGGAGTCCAATATTCATGGCTTTTAATCTTTTAGAAACATGAGCAAAATGACTCATCCATAGGCATTATTGAATATTTGGATATCAAAGCAATCAGTTTATTATTATTATTATTATTATTATTATTATTATTATTATTATTATTTTAATGATCTCCTCTTTCTACTGAGTAACAAGTGGTACTACACTGCTACTTGGATTTAGCAAAAATTTAAAAAAAATGGTTGTGGTTTGAGCCGTTATTTTGTGAATGGCATTTGGTATTTGATCCTTAGCCCATGACAAATTATTTCTTCGAAAGTACTTGGTGGTTTTGTTCTCTTTTTCATTACAAACATTTAATGAAAAAAAATTTTCTTACCTCTGCAACTGTAACTGATGCTAAAGGATTGATATATGTTGGCGTAAAAAATTTAGATGCAGACAATTTTTTGCTTCAATCTGCACCTAAATTATCTATAAGTTGAAGTAAGATTATCTATAGGTTGGGCACATTAAAGTCAACCCAGTATTCTTGAATTTGTAACGTGACTATGCAAGTCACTTGAATGGCTTTTTATGCTTGTGACTGACAGTCATAAACTACTATGCTTATACTTTTATTTTCTTTTGGTTGTCTAGGCAGTGAATGATGGCAAGTTGGGTTATTTTCTGTTTTTTCGATATATATAATTTGGTGGCTGAATTTTTTTTTTCTGCTTTCTGGATTCCAATGTTGGGCAGTTGGGCTATTTTCTGTTTTCTTGGTTTCAATTTCCTTGCTGCTGAAATTATCATTGCTGAATGGTGAATGGTGATATTATGTTAAGATGCACTTGAGACTTGGAGTTGAGGACTTGGGGGTTAGCTATTTGGCTGGTTTTATATCCCTAACTGTTGCCTGTTAGCCCTTTTTTTTCTATTCTTTGATTCACGTGTTTGGTAAAATGGTTGGATGTTTTTTATGGAACAATGATGTTAGCCAGCTGTCGTGGCTCAACCAGATGTTGGGAATTTTGATGTTTTTTAATTATGAGTGATATACTGAAATATTTTTATGGAGTTTAAGGGGGTGTTATCTAGAATCTGAAAATTGTAAATTTGTATGTTGTAGCATATGTTTTAAACCTGTTTCATGTCACACCAACTTGTCAGATAATTTTGGATGAAGTTCACTGTGTCAGCTTGGGAATTTTCTGAGCTTTTTTTATTTAATTCATGATATACTTTTGGAATATAAAAGATGTAATTTGAAGCTACAAATTCTTTTATGCGCGTGTTCAAGGGATTTTAGTTGTCATACTTGTAGATCTATAGATGGAATATTTTATTTTACCTTCCAATTAGGGTTTTCAGATAACTTGCATAATGCTAATTATGCTTTAGAAAGGTTTGATTTAACTTTATATACTTTATGGCTTCTAGTTTGGAAGCTTGGTGAATGGGGCTCAATCGATTCAAAAGATGTGTTTGCAAATGTGCATATCTGCAGTTAATTGTATTTGGATTGTTCCTCATCTTTTTTTAAGGGCTTTTACATACATAACACATTATTCTTATGTAACACCTAAACATTCATATGTAGATGCATTCTTTTGGTGTTAGATAAGTAAATATATAAGAATTGTGTGAGATATATATTTATAATGTGAAGGAAACGAGAATATGATTAGATAACTTTCTACTTATTTGCATGCATTCTTCTACCCTGCAACCTTCCTCTAAAGGATCCATAAACCCCTGAAGGCTTAAGTGCAAAAACTACAATCATTTTTATTGATGTTTAAAGGATAGGTTTCTTCCTATTTGAAGCAAATATGATGAGCTTATTATTATTATCTGATTTTTTTTTAGTTATAAAACTGAGCACTATTATTTGTTAGAAAATTTTCGTACATAATATAGTTTAAATGTAGTCATCATGTTTTCTCCATGTTTTTGAAATGAAAGAATTATTTAAATGTAGTCATGTTTTCTCCAAATTTTTGAAATGAAGTATTATTTAAATGTAGTCATCATGTTTTCTCCAAATTTTTGAAATGCAAGTATTATTTACTCCTTATGAAAATTAAATATGAAAAGCAAAGGAATGTGTATGCCCAATCCTGATTTAATAATTTTGCAGCTTTGAATACTTCTACACATTTACATAAATAGAACTTTATTACTATTAGTTTTATTTTTTTGCAGCTTTGAAAAATTTTTTAGGATAGAAGTCATCAAGATTTAAGAAACTGTTTAGTTGGTGTTTATATGTAATTTTCATATTTGATCTTCTAATTGTCAAGTATAATATATAAATTTATAATATGTTATTTCTAATTTATGGGTATTGGTTATAAGAGTACAAATAATATTTTTTTGCCTCATTGTAAATTTGTAATTCGATGATTCATTCAATAATTTATATATATATATATATATATATATATATATATATATATATATACTATTTTGTGTATTTTACTTTTTTTTTCATATTATAAATAAATTTTGTTAAAATACAGTTTTCGAGCTAGCTCATTATGTTTTTTGAGTCAGCTCGAGCAGAGTTTTGAGCCGGTTTAATCAAATTTTTGAGTTGGCCCGATAATCATTCAGTTTCGATCCGGATTGGATTGAAATTTAGTTGAATCAATCCACAAGTCGATTTCAATTCATTTAATATAATTTCGATCTGATTTAGAGCCGGGTCTGGATCGGCTCAAAATCGGCTTGTTCACAGCCATAATGATTATGAGCTATAGTGGAACCGGGGGATGGTTGTGTGAGGCACTAGCTACCCTAAGATTTTAACTAAACCCTTTAATATCATATAAGAAAATAAAACAATCACCCTCATAAAATTAAATACTTAAAAATAGTTTACATTAATTAAATATTTGATTCAAGAATCTTATAAAATTTAAAAATTTTATAGAGATTGAAGTTTAACAGAAATAATCACCAACTTTTATTTTTTTTTTTTTTATTATTATTGTTTTGCGCCCTTCATTATAAGTTTTGGTTTTACCATTGTTAATGAATATCATGATGGAATCACACTTGATAACGAAATTGTTGAGGCTAAGTACATGAAAGAAGATGATTTCTATCCATAGGCATGCATAAGCTTATTCGATACAAAAGCTGTTCATGACAACAGGTAGTTTTGAATCAATGTTGGATAATGTCACAGTTATTCTCTGACTAATATGGATAGTCTAAAATTGGGAGAGAAGCATATAAGTGCAATCATTTGGAAGAGCAAGTTTTGCAATTTCAATAAAAAGATGGAAAAAAATAGAATAGAAATTCATGTATCAAAAAATAATAAAAAAAACATTAATTAATTTGCCTACCTGATAAGTCAACACTTCTAAATGTCCTGAGTTCTTTGACAAATTCATTGAGCTTTTGCTTGGCGTCCCATTCAATCTTGAAAATATTGCCCATTGGCAGATTTGTGCCAGGGGAAAAGGACCACTTCATTCCTGGTGGTGTTGTAGATTTATTCTCCATAGATAGCTGACCCTTTGGCTTTGGTATAAGAACTTTCTCTACCACCTTCCATAAAACTGCCAGCTAAAAACGCAAATTAGTACACTAATCTTACTTCAAAACATAATTAGTACTTTTGCCTTTCATCAAAAGGTGAAATTGTCACGGCATTACGATAAGAAAGATATTGAACACTTCGGCCCTACCATAGATTCAAAATGCAAGTTTTCTCATAACAAAGATGCATAAAATTCGTCTAAAGACACAAACTTATTCTTGAAATTCATCCAAAGGATCCTAAAGGCAAGATGAGGGAGTCATACAATGATGTAATGCTCAAATTTTATAGTCATCGGACACACAACGGGAGCCTTGAGCGAAACAAATTGACATTTTGAGTTTTGGTGGTATTTTATTTTATTGTATTTCATTTTTTTTATTGACTCATGTTATGTATTTGGGCTCTTAAAATCATTTATTGTCTATTATAACTGGAGGCATACCTAAGAATCGTTGACTCATTCATCTCAATTTTTTTTGCATGCGGGTGATGGATTTTTCTGCTTTAGTCATCATTAACATGTTTGTTGAAGCCGAGGATATCTGATTTGTGCCAGGGGAAAAGGACCACTTCATTCCTGTTGGTGTTGAAGATTTATTCTCCATAGATAGCTGACCCTTTGGCTTTGGTATAAGAAATTTCTCTACGACCTTCCATAAAACTACCAGCTAAAATGCAAATTAGTACACTAATCTTACTTTAAAACATAATTATTACTTTTGCCTTTCATCAAAAGGTGAAATTTTCACAGCATTACGATAAGAAAGATATTGAACATTTCGGCCCTATCATAGCTTCAAAATGCAAGTTTTCTCATAACAAAGATGCATAACATTCGTCTAATGACACAAACTTATTCTTGCAAGTCATCCAAAGGATCTAAAGGCAAGATGAGGGAGTCATAAAATGATGTAATTCTCAAAGTTCATAGCCATCAGACACAGAATGTGAGTGTTGAGCCAAACAAATTGACATTTTGAGTTTTGGTGGTATTTTAGTTTATTGTATTTCATTTTTTTAATCGACTCATGTTATGTACTTGGGCTCCTAAAATCATTAATTTTCTATCATAACTGGAAGCATATCTAAGAATCGTTGACTCGTTTCTCTCAACTTTTTTGACATGCGGGTGATGGATTTTTCTGCTTTAGTCATCGTTAACATGTTTGTTGAAGCCCAGGATATCTGATTTGCTAATTTGAGATTGTGGAACCGTGTTGGGAATTGTTGAAATCATTGTTTTCAATGTTGGTACTATAGCTGATAATCAGAGTTATGAGAAGTGAGCTTTTGTAATTATAAATATGTGGTTTTTGAATCATGTAGACGAAAATTGATTAATGAAATTATTTACTTTCCTCTCAAATTAATGAAAATGAAGCCATCTCCTTATACAAATGTGAGATTTGGATCTCTAATTTGATAAATGTCTTCTTTGTTATTTTTTCTCTACATATTTTTATAGTAGATTTGCAATCATGATTGACATTTGTCTGATACGATCACAATTATAATTTTTGGATAGCAAGTTTTAGATTGACATGTAGTTTTTATTGATTCAGAATTTATGCGTGCAAGTTTTACTTGGGAGATCTAAAAAATACAGTTTGGCACAGATTTTAAGCATTTTTTTAGTTTTTTATCAAAAGAGATGAAATTTTGTTTAAATTAAGAGTTTGTGGACTACAATTTTGACCTATTGTGCATGATTTGCGCTTTCTACTCTATTTTTGTATCATGAAATCCAAAACCCTGAGACATCTTGCATTAGATTTGATATTAAGGCCTCCAGTTATATCAAAATGTCAGTTAGACGTGGGGATCAATATATTCAATTAATAAATCATCAAAGGGATGTGATTTTGATAACTATGCAAAAGAAATTGCCTAATTATTCAACAAGAAAAATTAAATGATTGGTGATTTAAATCAAATTGATACGATAATTAATAATTTAAAAAAGAATCAATTTCACCCACATCAATAGGAATGTTATCTGTGATTGCAGATATAAATTAAATTAAGAGGATAATTAACAATTTGAAAATAATCAAGTTCACTCACATGAAACAGAAGTTGAATTTGATCTTAGTCATAAATCTATTCACTAAAATATTGAGAGAATTTGATCTTAGTCATAAATCTATTCACTAAAATATTGAGAGAATTGCCAAAATAGTCGCTTGACTTTTAATGTAGGGTTATTTTAGTCCCAGAGTCTATAAGAATGTCAATTCAGTCCCCAAACACGCTGAAATAGTCCTCTAAACAGTCTCAAAGAGAACTATTTCAGCCCCAATTTAAAGAATCTGAGACTAAATTAACACTTTTATACACTATGGAACTAAAACGACCCTATATAAGAAGTTGGGGACTATTTTAAGACTTTACTCCTACAATATTAATACGCTAGGTTCTACAAGACAAGAAAATTACCGTGGAAAATATAGTTAAGATAAGACATTATAGGGCACACAATAATGAAACTTTTATCATATCAATATGCCTTTAATTACATAATACAAAATCTTATTTTATTTAATAATGCATATTTATTATTTAAAATTTTAGTAAATATACTCTTTGTTTGAGAAGTATGCTTAATACCACTTATCAATTCAACAGAATTATGTGCTTCATTAGCATATCATTATTTTCTAGATTAAATAACATTTTTTCATACTTAATATTTCAGTATTTCACATATATATATTTAAATTTGCTCAATATGCTGATTAAGCATAATTGTGATTAAATAATTAATTATCTTTAATAATGTAATTAATAATTCTAGTAATGAATGAGTTAAATTTCGATCTTGTACCAGCTCAAAATCAAAGATTTCAGATGGATTGCAATCAAACCAAGATAAAAAAAAGGCTTACGTCAAAATAGATCCGTCAATAAAGCTTGGCATGCATTCAAACCAGTTCAATTATAGAGAGAAAATAAAAAGTTCGATTTCAATTGACCCAACTTCCCCAAGGACAAAGGCATAACAAAGTTAACAATTATAATTCATAAAATAGGGCATCGATTCAAACCTTTAAGAAAAATGACAGACTCTGCTGAAAAATAAAAATTTTAAAACAAGAATCGTAAAACTTGCAAAATTCAATGACTGCTTAATTCTCAAACTAGTAAATTCACTGTTCTACATGTCAGCATGTAGAACAAATCAGCCGCTAAACCAACTAGGCAATTAACCTCAAAACTAAAAAAAAAAATTCAGCTCAAAAATTAAATCCAGTTATGACAAAAATGAGAAAACTGAGCCACCATAATGTCCTCAGTTAATCAAATAGGTATACTTTAAGAAGTTATATGCTTGATAACGGAAAATAGCCTTAAAATTGAAACCAGAATCCCACATTTTGTATGTGAAGTTGGGTGGGGCGGCAAAAGCGGCACAATGATTTTTCCCATGAACGAAGACCCGATGCGGCTCCAAGCTCGCGCAATAGGCGTAGAGCCGATCCAAATGGCAATCTTTTGATTTCTTTCCAATATTTAGCAAGTTTCCTCTTTTCCTTTCCTTTCTTTTTAGTCATTTCCTATATATGTGTTGTATTAGGGTCAAGATTGTTATTTTTGGCATGACTTTGTTTAGGATAGCATCCGGTATCCATCTTCCTCCTTCGAGAGTTGTATCCAAGGGTTTGGGTGGTGCTTCGGCTGTATCTCTCTCCCAATGTGGCGATTATCTTCCCTATCCACTTTCACATCCTTCCCACTTCGCTCCCAGTCATCATATCACACTGCAGCCGCCCACAACAGCAGATTTTGTTGTTGTTTCATGCAATTCCTCCATTTCCAGCCACCTCTCTCGCTTCCCAGCCTTGCTGCCCACAAACCCACTCTCCACCCTGTCCCAACCTCCCCGCATCACTTCCCGCCTACTTCCTTCGCTTTTTTCACCCGGAGCTGCAAAAAATCATTATTTTCCTGCAGTATCTCGCCTTCCCATCCACCTTCCCCTCTCCCAGACTTTTCGCCGCCCTCAAAAAGCCACTCCATTGCTGTCCTCCCTTGTTCCAGCATCACAGGACAGCTTATTATTGTTGGTTCCTGCCAGTTACAGCAATTCCCTGTGTGCTGCAGCCCAGGACAGCATGCTGATGTTGCCTTTCCACGATTTTTCCCACAGCCCCACACCTTCCTGACCATGTCGCCACCTTCCCAACCTTGTCCCCGCCTTCCAAACCCTTAACAATCACCATCACCACTAGAGATCCACCCTAATTGAGTGTTTATGTCGTTGTTGTTATTTCAGATTTTTGGGTGTCTGGTTGTATTTTTCATTTCAAGTGTTTTGGTCGTAACCGTCTATTTAATTTCAGTAATAATATTTAATTTTCCTTTTGTGGTTTGGATTAACTTCGATATCATTTGGTATCAAAACTAGCCTAACTTTAATCCTAAGTTGATATTTCTAGCATCCACCAATACTCAACCTATCTTCGTCCAAAATTGTTCTCTTCACTAATTTCTCAAACCGGCCACCCAAACATTTTCTTCCCACAGAAAAGGAAACCATTCAGAGGGTTCACCCAAACTTCATTCAATTCCAAAGATGAAAGACCACTATCTAGATAATTTGGCATGAAATATCAGATAAACCTGGATTTGGAAGTAAAGGTAGAACAGTCATAATTTAACGACCATTTGGATACTTGGATTTGGACTATTTCGTCGAGTGGCTCCAAACCATAGAACTATTCTTTGAGTACCAGAACATCTCATCGGATAAAAGAGTAAAGCTACTCACGAGCAAGTTAAAAGAAGAATGCATTGTTTAGGTGAGAAATTTTGAAGCACATACGCCCATATGAGGGAAAAGATAAGGTCACAAAATAATCCAAGATGAAATTGGAGATGCAACGCAAGTACCTATTAGTTCATTGCAGACAAGATATTCCGATATTAGCTTCAAAAGTGGAGAGCCAAAGTCACCAGGAAACTGCAATATCTTACAGATAAAATTTCAACTCAAGGTTCTTTCAGTCGAAGCGCATCCATAAGAAAATCAAGTCGATCCCGCCTGAGGAGACACTAGTACAGAGTGGAGAATAGGTGCAACCAATCCACATTCTCAAATTCGTCCCAACCTGAAAGTGTTTCAAGTGCCACGAATTTGGACATATGAAATCGGATTCCAAAACCCGAGGAATGATCTATTTCACTCAGCAGAGAGCATGGGCAATGACACAATAAACAATAAAGAATGTGGTGACACAAAGGAGTAATATCAGATTTCAACTTATGAGAGAGAAATGCATGTAGTTCAACTGAGCCGATTAGAGACTAACAAAATTAATATTGGTGGTCCACGTTAGTTCTAAATTCAAGAAACGGATACCAAACACATGAAAATCCTAGATAAGAGAATTTCAAACTTTTTTATATATAGTCAACTTTCTACGTTGCCCCTACAGAGCGAGGACCAACATGTTAATAATAAGACTCTTTTGCACCACTTCTTGAAGACTATGAAGTCATTTGGGTATTATAATCAATTTAGGAGTATACCCACTGACAGATCAAACAAGATGTATGGACCACAACATTCAAAATTGCCTTAGAATTTTTGTGGGAAAAGAACACCCTACAATGGGATCTATGTCCTTTCAGAGAAAAAGAGAGTTCTTCTGAGCGGTTGCCATTGATAGTGACCTGACATGCCAGATTTCATCCATAGTTTGTTCCTCCAGACAAATTTGATTTTCGAATGTGCCCTATTGAGTGCAAGGAGTGGAAGATGAAAATTAAAAATCTTAGGGCTTAAGACTTAATTTATGAAAATCTACGGCAATATGCATCTCAAGCTCAGGTTGCGCCAAAATATAATTGATACTTATTATATCAGGATGTGTTTTTTAATACAATACCTGCAGTACAACTTATAGAGAGATTACATCATTTCTTCTATTTTCAACTAGGTCGACCTTACACCATATCACGAGAAGTTAAAAGCATTGACAAATGAGGTCAAAGCTCCATCAACCTCGAGAGACTGACGCAGAGCTTCAAAAGTCGTACGCAGGTTTTTCTCGCGACCAAGAGCTTGGCAGCTCCAGGGTCAAGCAAGAAGCACACAACCGAACCGAACAACAATCGTTCGATTTCTTTCAAATTTTAGCAAGTTTCCTCATTTCATTTACTTTATAGTCATTTCCAATACATAAGTTGTATTAAAGTTTGGATTGCAGTTTTTGGCATGACTTTGTTTAGGAGTGGCGTTCGTCTTCTCCATCAAGGGTTGTATTGAATATTTTGGGTGGTTTTTTTGTTGTATCTCTCTCCCAACATGATGGTTATATTCTCTATTCCCTTCCCCAACCTCCCCATGATGCTCCTAGTCACCGTATCTCGCTGCAGCCACAAGCAAGAGCAACTTTTACTATTGTTTCCTGTCGTCCCTCCATTTCCAGCAACCTCTCTCACCTCCCAACCTTACTGCCACCCCACGTACACCCCCTCCACCCTGTCCCAACCTCCTCGCATCGCTTCCAACCTACTTCCTTTGCTGCCGTCATCCAGAACTGCAGGTAATCACTATTTCCTGCAGTATTTCACCTTCCCAGCCACCTTCTCCTCTCACAAACTTGCCGCCACCCCCAGAAAGCCATCACACAGCTGTCCTCCCTCTTTCTAGCATCCCTGGGCAGCTTATTCTTGCGGTTCCAGCCTGTTACAGCAATTCCTTGCATGCTGCCACACGGGACAGCAAGCTAACGTTCCTTTCCATGATTTCCCCACAGCCAGACACCTTCCCGACCTTGCCACCACCTTCCAATCCCTTAACTGTCACCACCACCTCTCGAGATCCACCCTAGTTGAGTAGTGCTTATGTCGTTGTTATTGTTATTTCAGATTTATGGGTGTCTAGTTGTCGTATTTTTTTTTTCAAGTGTGTTGATTCTAACCATCTATTTGTTTTCAGTAATAATATTTATTTTTCTTATTGTGATTTGAGTTAACTCCATTTTCAAGATTTCCCACTTGTCGGAATCAACACATAATCCTTTTGAGGTAGAAAACCCCAAGTTGCCTTGCAATTTACCACTTCAATAAGCAATTACTTGACTTAATGAACAAAACTGATTCTCTAATTTTCCTAGTGCCTTTGCTAATCAGTTTAAAGCCAACTTGAACCGCTAGATTCAAGATGTGGGGAGCAACTCATACATGTAAAAAAATTCCCATGAATTGAAAATTAGTCCTGCTAAATAATGACATCAGGTTTTTCTAGGGGCATTTACATACATTCCAGCCAATTCCTATGTAGTTACATATCTAACACCTAAACTCTACCTTTGTACCTTTATACCACCTAAATTTTCACATCTCACCAAAATATCACTATTTTGACTTTTCAAAAGTGAACTACACCTTTTCATGCATTGGTAAAGTGACATTTATGCAAAAAATAAAATTTAGGTGTAGAATTAAGTGTTGTGTATTTTTTTATTTTTTTTTATTTTTTTATTTTTTGTGCAGCTTTATCACTGAAAAGGGCATATCTAAAGTGATGGTGCCTACTTCATGTTGAAGTAATTACAGTAAAATCTCACAACCAACCTTTGAGGTACATTACTTGAGTGTGCGGTGGATCATCTCATTAAAGAAAATGACTTGATTGCAGGCTCCATTCTTCATCTGTGTAATGTATATATAGACACATATTACCAACTATTTGGTTTCAAGTCCAAGATAAAAAATGCAAAAGAAACTCTATTGTTGGGAGGTGTGCCTGTTATCCAATATTGGACTAAAATTCTAATGGAACGAAACAATTTAAACAGGAGCAGGAATTTAAAACCGTCTAAAAAAGTGATTTATGGTAGTAGCTCCATATGGAAAAAAATTCAAAATTAATTCTTGAATCGTAAAATTATTCAATGAGCGTTACTTTTCAATTATATATTTACATTTTTTGTATGTTCCCTTCTCCACCTACAGCTTGTGTAGGGCCGTCTATTGATTGTGAAGGAGATCCTAAAACTTGCCTTAGAGTGATATAGTATTTTGAGTCAGCAAGCTTCAAAGAATGTCAAGGAAAGCGTGGTAGCAAAAGATTAGGATTTATGTGCAAGATTTAAAGGAAAAACTTAAGTTGTAAGTCGTTCGTACAAGATGAAGCTAAAAATAATAAAGCCCTAGACCTATATTTAAGCCTAGTATATAAGAATATATGTAAATTCAGGGCTTGATACTAATTGAGAATCCTAGATTGGGATGCTTATTCTAGAAAGTTTCAAGAATCTGTTAGTTCTTTTTTGTACTAGATTTTATTTATAGACTAAATCATGCAAAAAAAAAAGACCCTAATATAGAAATAGGTTTTGTGTATGTGTTAGACTTTAGTGGAGAAAGTTAGCGCTTGATTAAAAAAAACTCTTATTGATGATAAAAAAAAGGTGTCTAGATTAATATTGGAGCCTTTTACTAGTTTTCAAAGTGTTTAGGTTGACAAAAAATCAGACTTAACAGAAATAGGACAGATTCATTCCTAAACTTGGTCCACCACTAATATTGGATTTTGGTTTGGGTACTGGAGAAAAGTTAGGGAGAAGAATTAGAAATACAAAGAGAAAAAGGAGAATTCTCACAACAAAGATTGATTTCAATAGCAAATATGAATAAAAGTGCAACAAAAAAAAAACCTATTATTCATCAGAGCAATAGGGTGGTGGAAGATCATCAAATCTCCACTCGTGGGGCTGGTCATCAACCCTCCAAATCTTGGATGAAATTCTTTTTTTTTTTTTGTCCTTTTACAACTAAGAAAAGAAAATGGAGATAAAGAGGGAAGAGAAAGGGCGTGGAGGTGGCCTCTCCTTTCAAGAGGAAGGTGGAAGGCCAACTCATTAAACATTGGAAACACTAAATAAATTATTAAATTAATTAAATATGATTCATGCAATTAATTAATAACTCCTCACATGATAAAAACTAATTTCTCTCACATCTTGAGAATTTAAACTCTAATCTAATTAAAATTTTCAAACTTTTCATATACATCAATAAAATTAAAGGGCATTTACATACATACCACATATTTCTCATGTATTTAAATATCAAACACCTAAATTTTTCATATTTACATGCATAGCACTCAAATCTTTAATATCACATCAAAAAAAACATTATTAGTTATTTTCTAAAATTGAAATACAACTTCTTATACATAGGTTTATAACACTAAAATGCTATAAATATAAAAATAGAAGTTTATGTGTTAGATATATAAATAAATAAGAATAGTGTCGCATGTATATAAATTTCCTTAACATTAAATCTAAACATAGTAATTGCATAATAACATAAAATTGTAGCAATAAAAATTAAACTAATAATTAAATTAGGATATCTTTATGTTTCCTGTGATTAAGAAAATTTTTCTATACCTTTTGACTCCTCATGATTAGTTGTAACAATAAATATTAAACTAATAATTAATTTAGGACATCCTTATGCTTGTTGTGATTAAGCAAATTTTTCTATACCTTTGACTTCACGTGACTAGAGACTGTTGTTTATTATGCATCAAATTATAATTAGAATCAAGTGAGATCAATATAATTCTCTAAAATATTTTTACATTCACATAACCCTAGGGCATGTATTCTTAAGTATCTACCATAACCTTCATTATTCAAGATATTCCATTTAAGCACAACCTTCGTTGTTGTTGATACCCCCTCTTCCTTCATTATTTCTATATCCTTCGAGAATCCTCAACTCATCCAATAACAGCAATTTTTCTAGCAGCCTTCATTTGTTATGTTCCTGCTCTAATTCTACTAATAGCCTACAACCAGTCCTTCCAGCAGCCAACATTATGCCCCTAACGCGGGGCTAGGCATTTTTCTTTCTTTCCTCTCTTAACTCCATAAACCTTTCCTAATTATATAATCTTTCCTAAAATCCAAAATCTGATTTTATTCTCCCTCTAATTTTAAAACCTTTGCATTAAATCTGAAATTTGATTTTGTTTCCTTCCTATTTTAAAAGTTTTGCCTCGATTCTGAAATTTAATATTATTTCTTTCCAATTTTAATGTTTCCTAAAATTGGGTTTAGGGTTTAGGGTGTAGGGTGGGAAAGAAAAATTTTAAGTGGAGATTGGGTTGGGTATAGGTGGATGCTATAAACCGTTAGATAGGACTAGGGTTAAGCTAGCTCTGATATCAAATGATACATGAGTTAACCTAAACAATAATATGAAAGAAAAATAATATTGCTGATTTCAAAATAAGATATTACAACCACACAAACAGAAATAGGAAATGGCAACAAACACGATGCGCCGAAATAAACAATGGCTACAAATGACAACACCTACTCAAACTAGGGTGGACTTTGAGGTGGTGGTAGTGATCGGCAAGGGTTCGAACCTATAGAGAGGCACCAAAGGGTCGTTGATGGGCTAGAAGGTAGGGTGGCAGCAAGGGGGCAGCGATGATAGCAAAGGGGAGGAAAGAAACTGTCGGAACGGCAAGAAGGCAGACTGTTCTAGGCTATGGAAGCAAGGTTGAGAGGCCGGATAGAGGCCAAAAAATAGAAGAAATGATATTCTGAGCTGCGGCAGTAAGAGAGAGAGCAGTGGATGACAAGACAGCGAAAGGGTGGCTATCTGGGGTGCTGACCGCGGACGGCATCAGCGAGGAAAAGTGGGATACTGCAGGAAGAACAACAAAAGGCTGCTGTCTGGGCAGCTGCAGCAAAAACGAATGCGTGGCAGTGAAGTGAGAGGAATGTGGAGTAGTTTGGGAAAGAAAAATCATCACCTTAGGGGCATGAAACAGCCGGAGCACCACGCAACCTCGGATACCACCCTGGAAGTAAGAAACGGATGCCGGCGACTATCCTGAGCAAACTCACGCAAAAACTGAAAACCTAAAAACACGGGAGTCAAAAATATAAGCCCTAGATAATTAGAATTGGGTCCCCCTATAGAAAGGAGGCAGCCAACCCTCTTGAGAGAGCAAGCCGGACCCACTTACGAACCAGTTAGGTACAGACATCCCGATTGCGGGGGTTTTGTGGAGCACCCAATTACGCCCACCTCATCACAATACAAGTATAGAAAAACCATCAATCAATGACAATGTGAAAGCAAAATTGTTTTAAACTCTGTATCAAAATAACAATGATAACCATTAATGTAGTTACTATAAAAAGCTATGACATGCCATAAAAGAAAGTTGGAAATTGAACAACAAACTGATAGAGTACAAAGGCTCATTTTCAAGCAAAATAATGATGCATGGCCTCCTCAACACATCATAAAAGCATAGATAGATGAAAGTTATAACATGTAAATTGTCAATTCATTTTAACGAATTTTTGGTAATTTTATTATTGTAATTTAAATTTTAAAAATTAATTGAGTAGTTAGTGGATGTAGGTTTGCCATTTATGAGAAAGAGAAGCCATGCCAATTCTCCTTTCCAGTTTCTCTTTCATCAAAGAAACCACCACCTCCATTACAATTACCAAGAAGAATTGTCTGCCACCTCTCCTCTGGATAACCACTATATTTGCGTGAAAATAATGTGGGCCATGCAAAATTGACTTCCCTTAAGGAAAATTTAAATGCTGCACTAATTTTCCAACATTTTTTTTGTTGTAATTGCAGATGGCTCCTTTACATAAAAATATATGGAATGAAAGAATGAAAGAGTCAGTTTGGTTGTCATTACATCCAAAACTTCATTGTCTCCTTGTAACTTCGCGGTGCATGACTTCCATAAATGGTTGGCGACTTTCATGGCCATGGGAAGCTAGCTGGCAAAACATGGAATGTATGTTTAGCTTTTTTAACTCAATTCCATTGGCATTCCCTCTTTCCATTCAAATCCTAGAATGACACTCTTTGGATTTTGTGATCTCCCTAATCTCTACATGGCATCACTTCTCTAGTTTTACTCCCAAACAAGTCCTAAACTATCCCCATCACCTCCATAACTCTCCACAGCTCTCACCACAGATATATAAACCAAAATATTCCTCCATCTCGGCTTCATCGCATAATCCACTTGATCAAGCAATACTCACCTCATCTCCCTCCTATTGTATTTCCAGCTATCATTGAAAACCTCCACTTCCATCACTGTTCAAGACGACATTCAATCTATTAATTTTCTTACATCACTCTTACTCTATATCCATGAAGAGGGCAACATTCATTCTCATGAAAACCCCAATTCATGCTACTTCACAAACTCAATATAGCCATCAAGAAATTGGGATATTGTGACGGACAGCAAAAGAATAAAAGCCATGCTCATGTAAACATGACCCAAACAAATTTAAATACAAGCTTGTATCAAGAAGAATTTAATCAAGGGAAAAGTGGAGATGTAAAAGATTTCCAAATTAGTACATTCCTTCGCACTCTCATGTAAGCTTGTCCTTTCCAACAGATCAAAAGCCTTAAATAAAGTCATCATGGATTCTTGGATCAAGATCCACAGACCAGGACACATTCATCATCAAAATTAACTACCTGCACACCTTCTCAAAGTAAAAAAAGAAGTTATATTGCTCCTATTTGATTCACACTGTCATAGTCGCTCTATTATTTCTAGTGTAACTTTGGATGGTTTAATTGCTTTCAAGGATAATTACATTGAAATTTTATTGATTTTCCAATTAGATCTAAATCAAATGTTAAGTATTTTCCTTTCCACTTTTTATAATATGATTTAGAGCTAATTTAAATTAAAATTTAAAAAAAAACCTTAAATCTAATAATGCCAAGGATTACTTCAACAAAATTTTGTACCAGTATTTTAAAAATCGGCAATAATTCACAAGTATTTATAAATAAGGCAACAAAAATAAAATATCAGTTGCTTCTAGGCTAGAAATAGAGCAATATTTTTCTAGCAGAAATGTTCCAAAATCAAATTGGGATGAGCCATCCTTATAGCTCTGTATATCGTTAAAAGGCTGCCCACTAAAAGTACAGAGTTCAAATAATCAATGGAAATACATTCTCAATTTCACATGAAATTGAACATCATAAACAACACGCGAATTTGTTTGTTGTGTCGTATATGTTAGGTTTATAGTACGAAAATAGATCCCAAAACAATAAAGTATATATTTGTGGCTACTCATCAGCCCGAAAGGGGCATAAATATCACCATATACCTGACAAAAAAAAATACTCTTATGTTTCTAATCTCTATTGATGTCACTTTAAAAAAAATAAACATTTATTTAATCAGATCTTATCTTCAAAGGAAGAGTTCAATTGTGGAAAGGATAGAGAGCCTTGTTGTAGAATCTGGCTTCTTCGCCCACACCTAACTAATATTAAAATTGTCCTGATGTCTCCTAAAGGAGCTTGTCCAAAGATTAAATCGGTTTCCAATCCTCATAACGCAGAAATGCTAAATCATGACACTTGGCATTTGGACATATAAACAATAGTATTCAAGAGTCAAGATCCAATTTGATAAAATATACATGCAGAAGATTCTTCTCTAAACCCAGAAAATGAGTTAACTTTTTTAGCAACTGAGTCCCAAAACAAAACCTAAAAATAAGGACGATGATCTCATCAAATTTCATTATAAAGAAAAAAAAAAGAAATATCTAAGTGAACCAAAATAAACGTTATATTCTTTATCTCAGCTTGTGTTATCTGAAAAGGTTTAATCACCTCAGAAAGATTTCTTTGCGAGCATAAACATCATTTCAATCAATAAAATATGCACTGAGGTATTATCCATTGATAAATGAGGCAAAGTCCTAAAGTGAAGGAAGCTTTGTAGAAGAACAAAACATGGCAGATCATGAAGAAATTTGTAAGATGCAGATAAATGTTTACAAAAAAATACAAAGTTGATAAAGCCCTTAACAGCATCATGATGTTTGCTTTAATTAAAGAAATAAAGCATTAAGAGTCCTAGGGACATTATTTTTTAAGCATATGTTTCCTTTCCTTGTTTATGCACGCCAAGTATAAGATCATATGTTGCTTGTTATTAGAACCATTTTGAAAAAAACCATTATATAATTTTCTCACATATGAAAATTTTAATTTTTTTCTTCAATTTAGCTTTTTTTTGCCTCATTTAATTTGTCACATACAAAAAGGATTGCTTGTCATCTTCTGATAACTAGAGTTCACAGGATCGTCAAAGTGTTAATCGCAAATACTCAATAATCATAAATAGAGATTCATGGAAAGCTATCATAATAATAAATAGCAGACAGACAAATAAGAGAGCAAAATGGATTCATTACAGCACATACAACTACAAGAATAAAAAGTTTATGCTTTTTCCAATGTGGGAGCGTTGTTGACCTTAAATATGCCGAACCATATGTGAGGTGGTCCTAATTTATTGCTGATATATGCCTTTGCATGGTACTTACACTTTCACTTTTCCAATACTTTTACTTTTGTGTTTCACTATGATAAGATCCGATTCCCTTTTTCCTTCAACCACAATAGTATCAGGTTTAGTAACTGTAGCAGAGTTATTAGTTGTTACTTGCAGACTTGAGTGGTGTTTGGATGACTTTCTTTGATTTTAAGAAGTCATTGTGGGAAAAATTAATTATGAAGTGCATCAATGATAATAGAGTGAGGTCGGTGTCTACTTAATGCAATATAGATGAGAAAATTAATCATCATCATCAGTTTTATCCTAACTACTTTAATTATGAATGCTCATTTTTTATTTGCTACTATTGAGTGCTGTTTAAGAGATTAAGCATATTATTCACAATCAGTTTCAATATCTTCAACCCAAGAAAAATTATGTCTTACCATTTTTCATTACTAAATGATCTCTTAGACCAAATTTACAAACTTGTCTAATGGATACTTTTTCTAATGTTCATTTTACATATCCAAACCACTTAAGTCTTGATTTCAACTTATCAGCAAATATCACTTCAATCTTTCATATTGAATATTATTCTTGAACTTATCCTTCCTAGTATTGTTGTACATTCATCTTAAAATTCTCATTTATGGAACAATCAACTTGGATATCTTTGTCATTTTAATGTCAGACAGTCAGATTCATTCATCTATTTGGGCCTACTTTTAACCATGCTGCTTTATGTCTAAATGTTATATCATTACAGATATCCTTATTCTTCAAAAAAATAGGTTTACTATGTTTAAACATACCACACTTAGGTGTCATATTACCTTCTAATAATATTGAATTATAATTATTAACATCAAAATCACAAAAATTACATACCTTGTACTCTATATTTATTCTACACAATATTCAAATTATCATCTTTAAAATCTTACTTAAATTCACAAAAAAATTATGGTGCCCAATTACAATGGATTGAATTTTTGCAAGAATACAATTTTGTACTAAAAACTATGTTAGAGATGAAATAAGCTTGTTGATGCATTAGTTAAGGTTATTGTCATTTTACACACACAGAAAATTAATGAGATTATGTTTGCTCATATTAAGAAAGACTGCATGAATCATATAGGCTTTAAATAATACCAAGACTTGAATAATGATTCATGTATGTTTAACAAAAGGTTAATGACTAAAAATGATTTTCCTTTTACGGGAAGTTGTTTATACAATTACGATTTATCTTTGAGTGACTTTCTTGTTCAACAATTACATTATGGTGCGTTGTAAGATAGCAATTATCAAGGAAAGATGCTATAAAGCTTAAGAAATGATACATCATGAATTCCTTTGCAATACTAAATATGTTAAATGGCCAAAGATAATGTAAAAAATTCTGGGCTCTACAACCCTTTGAATCTTTATTCTCTAGAAATCTTGGAATGGACGTTTATTTAGCATGAACTTCTAAGAAATATGGCTCAACTTTGCTGTGGTGAATCGATATTCTAAAATGGAATATTTCATTCCATGAAATGAAGCTATTGATGTGTTTCACATAGCCAAATTATATTATAATTAAATGGTTAAATTCCATGGTTTACTTAAAATTTTTGTGTCTAACAAAGATGTGAAATTCATAAATTAATGTTAGATAACTATATTAAAAATATGGAAATTCCACTAAAATATTCAAAATGTTATCACCAATAACTTGATGGACAAATAACATGGAAGGTATGTTGCAATGTTTGATGAAAAAGTATGCATCAAGTATATCTTTTCTGGCTGAGTTTAACTACAATATTTCAAACAAAAGGATCGAGTCCATTTGAGCTAAATAAGGTTTTAGCCTAGCAATCTTATAAAGCTGGTTGAGAATTTTATTGAGTATAGCACCAGTGAATTTTAATAAATATTTATATAGTACATGTATAAATTGCATGAAGATTTTTGGGAAAAAAAGATTATTAATTTTGGCAACTAAAAGACCACTGCTTATGCGACTGAGGTACATAAAGTTTAAATACGGGGATAGCGTCTGAGGTACATAAAGTTTAAATACGGGGATAGCGTCATTGTAATCTAAATCCTAAAAGATTTCCTACAAAAGCATTCAAGCATTTAATGTTAAAAGGTGGAACCATATAACATCAAGCACTACATCTTGACAAATACTAATAAATTGAATATTTTAAAATATTCTCGTATTAGTCTATTTTTTAAAGTACTTAATTTAATCTTATTTCATCAACCAACTATTACTTCCTTGATGTTTTTTTTCCGTTCATTTCCTCGTGTTGAATTCACATCTAGCACTTTACAAACAATTCAACACATTTTGTTTCAAAAAAATCATAAATGACGAGATTGTTGATGGTGCATATCATCACTACCCAAGATATTGATGAGGCAAAGCTACTAATGAAAATTCATGGACTATATTTGATAATACCCAATGGTAATGCCCAAATTTTCATACAAAATATTAAATGCTGAATTTGATAGAGAAAGTTTTTTTAAAATGAGCACAGTTAATGTACATCTTAAAGTTTATAATTGTTGGAAATACAAGATGTGAGCATTAAGATGAGCAATTTGGCATTTCAGTATTACTTTGATTATTATTATTATTATTAGTAGTAGTAGTAGTAGGGATTTTTACATACAGAGGTCCCCGAACTATTTTATTTACACAGTAAAGTCTTGAAACTCAATTTTTACATATGGAGGTCTTTGTTACGCCTCCATTTCCCTCCGTGTCCCTCGTTCTAGAGCCGCAAGCTTTTCTCGATCTGGGATAATCTTCCCCAAACATATCCAGATACCATTTATGGTGCAATTGCCCAATCAAGAGGACATAGGTAGAAGGAATGTCGATTCATGTCAAACGAGTTATGTCAAAGATCATCTCTTCCATCCCGTGCTCCAGAACCATTTCACGTAATCTGAAGGCTACAATCTTCCTTACTTATCAAATGATTTATTCATCTTCTGCAATGTTTATTTTCTTGCATCGAGCGTTTAGTTTATCAATTTGAAGAGGGAATCACCGGAATCAGGTAAGGTGATCGTAGCAAAATTGCCATCCTTCATGGTTAAGCTAAAGGGAGCAAATGAAGTACTTACAGAAGAAGAGATCACTTCAATCTTGGATGAATCCAATCCAGACACAAGCAATGAAGTAGATTTCGAAGCTCTCCTTCAAGTAACTAGTTATATAAATATGTATGTATAATTATGTATCTTTCATTTTTTAAAAGAAAATTGAAATTTGGCAGAAACTCAAATATCGAAATCTCATGCACTTTTTGGCCCCATGATGAAGGCCGCACCATGTGCCTAAAATTCCATAGTCTCGCGCCACGGTGGGATCGAACCCTTGACCTGAAGGGGCTTACAGTGACCCGCCACCAACAGGCCAAGGCTTGCGGCACATGTATGCATATATATATATATATATATATATATATATCACAAATAGAACTGTGGGTATTTGAAAAGCCCAATGGTTGATTTTATTGAAATAGAAAAGATACATAAAGGTTATATGAGATGGCCCAATAGAGACACCCTACCCATACGTTACCAAGTACAGTACTACCCCAACAAAAATATACAGATAGACTCAAAAAATTTAAAAAAAGCAGAAACCAAGTAGCTAGGGAAGAGTCAGTTAAGTCCTGCCTCTTCCTCTAGTTTTAGGAGCGGAGCCAAATAACAAACTTTGAAGTGTCGTGTCATTGTCAGGAGTAACCAAAGTATCATCCATTAAGTTTCTAAGTTGGAGTGTGCCCCCAGCCTTCTTCTGACAAGAAGTGTAAATCTGTCATTCTTCATTTGAAGACTGACTCATGTGATCCTTGATATGATTAGATATTAGAACCGCAGTAAAAGAAAAGGCACTCGTTGTCACAGCGATAGGTTTCAATGTATGTGAAGTGTGAATTGTCTCATTTGCACCTGATACTTCCTGAATAGGAGTTGTGGGGCTATCCTAAACTTCGGTCAAAACATTATCCCTTATAGTATGGTCAAGAGAAGGGTTCCCAAGGGCAGACACTATTTCTTGTCTTGTGGTGATTCCCTCCTCAGGTTGATTGTCATCAGGTTTGTTGGGAGCACATTCAGGCGTGTGGGGTGCACTAACAGTATGTTCCTGTTTTTTACTATTGATTTTCAATTGTGGGTGCAATCTGAAGCATTTCTCTTGCAGGTGTTCAAATATCTTGCAGTGCTTGCAGTAGTAAAATTTTTGTTCCATAATAATTTTTTGTCAATAACCATTGTCAGCAGAGTCAAGCCTGACTTCTTCTACATCTGCTCGTGCAATATCCCTTTCAATCAAAATCATTGCAATAGAGGGTCGTGAGAAATGAATTGTATGTGTGTCTACCTGCAAAAGTTTTTGAAGATAGTCTCAATTGCATATAAGATACGTAAGTCAAAAAATTGAAGCTTGAGTTCAGGTAATGAGAACCAAATAGGCGCAATTGGGGGTTCTTGACTGGGATCAAAATGAGGGGTCCATTTGAGCAATTTCATATGATTGTCCTCGATTGTGATGAAATTCTTTGAAAAAATCCTTGTGTAATCTTCTTCTATGCTCAGTTTTATCATAATATGTCTTCTGTCGAAAAGACTCACCTGCCAAGCGCCAACTAGTTTGAAATCTTCAAAAACCTTCCTGATAATCTCCATCTTAGTGCAACCTAATTAAACCTTGCCAACTAGTAAAAATTTGTACTTTCCTGCACGAGTTGAAATTTCAGCTTCAGAGAAGAATAGTTTTGGTTTGCCCTCCTTTTTCTCTATTTTTTTAATGAAATTGCAATCTTCATGTCCTGCAACAGAATCATAATACATCTGCGGGAACATCGAACTATCTGCAAGGTGGAAAGGGGAGCTACATTTGTAAACTTTGGCAGGATTATCACAGGCAAGGACGGGGGAATAGGAAAACCCTGAAGCCATTAGCGTGCTTCACACAAGCACAACAGGCTAGCGCAGCATGCCGACTGCCGATGACGAATAGTCGAGCGGCTTTGACGTAGTAGGCGCGACGCGAGTCCAGAGAAATCTAGATGATGTGATGCAAGTCCAGAAGACGATGCGAGCTTCGGATGGCAAACCGCAGCAGACGCGACGACCTCGCATCAAACGGACCAGAAGACGCGAGCTCTGGATGACGACGAGGCGCGCCCTTCGTCTTCGAGCACAACGAATAGATTGACGGAGGAGAAAATTAACAGGGATGCTCAATTTCACCATCGGGCAAAACCCTTAGTACCAGATGTATGTATGTATGTATGTATGTATGTATGTGTGTGTGTATATACATACATATATATATATACATATATACATACATCTATATACATACATATATACATACATATACACATACATATACACTTACATACATATACATATATACATACATATACACTTACATATGTATATATATACATACATACATATACATACATACATATATATA
>NEWO01000343.1:47153-58484 GCA_003013225.1 Phalaenopsis aphrodite | reverse complement strand
GGCAAAACCCTTAGTACCAGATGTATGTATGTATGTATGTGTGTATGAGTGTGTGTATATACATACATCCATACATATATATATATATATATAATACTTTATATGAGTTGTTTTGATATAAGCACGCATATAATAACAATAATAATTTAGATAGACATAATTGTGTACTTTGATGCCTATGGTAGTTTTGTTCTCTGGTTTGATTATTTTCTGATCTATTCAAATCCAATAGTTGGTTCTTTACAGCTTTGTTGATTGACTCTTAATTTTGCAATTTAAGCTCTTGCTTTTGATTGCTTATTTCTTCTACATCTCAAAATTGTTGATTCATTATTCTTATATGTCAATGACCTGTGATTAATAGTTTGTTGTTGTAGTTGCTTTTACAACATTTGTTAATTTGATTTGTGATTCTAGAATTGTTACTAATGTAGGGAATTGCTACAATAGTATGGTTTATAGTCCTAGTGTTGTAGCTAATTCCAACATTTTTTAGAAGTATTTATCAACTTGGGGTTTCTTTGATTATAAATATTTGAACAACATGTAACCAATAATTTTTTTAATGAAATTCTGTTTTACTCTCAAATATGTATGCTATTTTTTTCAGTCCAACTAAAAGTCAAAAAAGTGTGAGTTTATTATTGTGTAGATGAGATCAAACCCATGACCTTGACAACAACACCCGATGCCCTAACCAATTGAACTAGTTTGTACCCACAAAATTTGTGCACTAGTTGGATATTAGCTATTCAAGTGCAGTGCGAGTTTAATGATGAGCTTCTAGGGGAAGAAAATTCCTTTTACTAGCTTGATTCATAGATCTTTTATTTGAGGGATTACTTTTATGTTTATTTTTTGCCAATATTTTTATTGTATTTCAGATGTGATTAATTTGATCAAATTTATTATAAATTAAATTTATGCAGCCCACTTATACTAGTAGCTGGGGGCTTTGTCTCCAAACACAAGGTCTTGTGTTAAAGCCTAGCACATTCAACTATGTGTGAGTTAAGAAAAAAATTAATCTAACCTAAAATTATTAGATGCGGCATAAGTTTTTGATTGACAATGGTTTAATTAAGCCGTAAATTCCTACATGATTCTATTTGGGTGATCACTAAATTATTAATACTACATTTGTTTTCTAGTTTGAAAAAATAATTTTCTGTCTACATTAAGGGTTGTATGGTATAGGTAAAATATAATAAATTATGTTAATCTAGCTTTAGTAAATCTTGACTGTTTTAAATCATAAAAAAGTTTAGCATGATATTAGTTGAATCCAACTAAACCCTGGTAAATGGTTTCCTTATCCGTTCCTAAAATTAAAATTTAATTGATCCAAAACAAAGGCTATGATTGAGATTATAGTTGCTACTATGGGAGGAGATCATGTGAGATTCACAAATGAGATGTACTGAGGAAATTCACTCAATGATTGTAGATAAACTAATCATATAAAATAATTGAGTAGAAGCTTCAATTCTTGTACAAAAGAGATCACATAAGTATCTAGACAAAGGAGGTTTGGAGAGATTGTGAGAAAAGATATCTGGGAAAGGGAATGTTATAAGAACCACAACTTCACACAAAAAAAGTCTCTCTAAATTGTGCTAAGTCCATCAAAGTGTGGGTATAACAAATCCTTCACTTATTAAAGAATGTTAATTATATGTTATTAATCATATTGTGAGATAAGAGTTTAAGTACAACAAATTTGACCTTGCATGATTTCCTACATTTGCCTTAAAAAATGCAATACCTTAAGACACCCTATAGATCACATAGTGCAATATCTTGTTAAGTCAAGTGAATTTTATCCTCGGATGGATATTCAAATTTATACTTCATTTAATATAATATATGATTTGTCATACTAATGTATCATCATCATCACAAGTAATATTCTTTGCCTCTGTAATAGCTCTTTCCACCCAATAAATGAGTCAGATCATTTCCTAACATTCTCTACAAGTAAATCTTTGAGCACATAGGACTCATTTTAAGGGAATATCGTTGAATATTTTGTGCACAAAAAAGGAAATAAAATGAAATAAACAAACATATATGCTGATATCAATGGAAAAATCATAATGGCAGTATAAAATATTACAATAGATAATCCAACCACTAGACCAAGAAACTAAAAGAAGCCAATGCTTATTTCTATACAACTTCCATTAAATGATTTGCTTCCTTTATCAGTGCTAAAGGGTATCATGCGTATCTGTCTATGTGGATTAAGATCGAGTAGGACTAGCGCACCACAAAGATTACGCTAGTGGACTCGAATGTGCCTTTGTTCTATCACCTGAATACCTAAAACCTAGGGAGGACCTACGTCTAAAAAGTAAAAAAAAAAGAGAGCTTCAGAATTTTCATGCTTAAGAATCCCTACTTCATAAATTTGAACATTAATTCACTCATAAGTTGAAAATCATTTTTCAAACAGAGATCAATTAGCAAAATAGAGTGGTAGGAAATTACTGCTGATTAAGATTTGGATACAAAATGAACCGAAAGATAAGAACAGCCTAGACAATCTAAGATTAAACATTTAGCGGAGGAAAAAAAAAAGATTAGAACCAACTCTTTCCTTCTAGAAGGGTTCAAGTATCAAAGTAGTTGATCAGCCGAGCAATCAAATCGCTAACCAACATTTTAATCACAATGGCCAAAGAATATACTACAAAATTTATACTCTCAAAATTTGAAGAGGGCCAACATTGATGGAAGCAGAGCCATCTTCACACCAAATCAAAGTTGATCTCCATTTCAGAACGAGCATTAAAAAAACACAAATTAAACGGAAATGGTTCAAATCTTATAGTTCGTACCGAACGTAATGGCAAGAAATGCTCCAGCTGGGGCAACGATCGAAGCGATATCCTTAACCGGAATACGAGGGAGACTCTGCTGCGCCTGAGAATGCCGATATGCTCTCCTTCCTGAACCTCCGCGAGCTCCAGAGGCAGCCACGGGGATGAAGGCAAGGAAGCCACGCCGCCGGCCTACAAACGGCTGTACTGGTGAAGGAAGCGGGAAACTGAGAGATCGCAGGCGGCGGCGGCTTCGATTGATCGTATGGGAGTTGGAGGCTGCACCAGTAACACCGAACGTTCCACCATGAAAGGCAGAGTAGAAGGTGAAGGAAACTAGAGTTGAGGATTCCATGGAGAATCTAAAATCCTGATCTTGGAGGGTTTTGTATGACGTTTTTGGGGGTTTAAAATCAGAGTGCACCGCAGAAGCTGGAACAAAATGGGGAACGTATCCCTAGCGATAAATTTGCCCAGTCGGACGTAAGGCTTGTGTCCATTTTATGTTTTATGGTTCCCGGCATCTTCATTTTGGGGAATTTACATAAAAACCACTTAAAAGTTTTTTATTTTACTTGCCACCCAAACGTTAATGTCATGTGAGCCTCAAATCTACCATTCCATAAATTCTCTCGTTGCCGTCGCAACTCCATCTCAAATGAAAAATATATTACATCTGAAGTCTGAATGCAGAGTTGTGTACCGACAACGGACATGATATAGCGGGGTGGAGCGAGAGCTCGAACCTCCGCCGTATCACGTTCGTTGTCCGTACGCAATATTTTCTCACTCAGACATCGTATTCTTCCTATGGACACTCCCATATATTCAATACTAGATACCTTGCAGGTTATCTTACCAAACATCCTCTCCCTCGCCCAAGGGAGCTTGATCTAGCTATTTGTCACATAGCAATAAATAGGTGGAGTTACCTTATTTGTCCCTGGATACCCTGTCCTTTCTTATAGGAAATCCTTCCCTCGGTTATATGTATTTGTCACTTGCGAGCTTAGGGGGACAGAGAATGATACTTGGAGAGTTCAGTTGCATCTTCTTCCTATAGGGTTTGGGATTTTGATAAAAATCATACACCCTAAACTTTATTATATATTCATCTATTCAGGGTTTATGCTCTGTTTTCCTATACCATTTTGAAGATTTTTGTGGCTTTATGGTATGATATCGTTGGCAGTTATATGAGTGTAATTCACCTAGTGTTGTTTGAGAAGTTGCCAAGGTTGATATGTTTTAGAATTTTCATTAAAAGTTATTAAATGCGTTTTGATTGTTCCATTATTATCAATTTTAGGGGGATTTATTAATGATGCAGGGGAAATTTTCAAATGTTCTTTTTTAAAAAATTGAAATTGAACAATAATGATTTATATTTCTTTCATACTTACATCATTTTTGACATATTGTGAAAATTTGTTGTTTATTATAGTTAATTTTTTGTAGTTTCAATTTAATGATAATTCTTAATGGATCTGTTGTGTTTTTATTACCTACAAATATTAGGAAAAAAATTTTTGCAGAGCTACGTACGTCGGTAACATGCAAATAGGTTACAGGGAAGATATTGGGAGGTTATAACCGTGTTATTCTCCATGTAACCTCCATGTTACATACTTGTATACAGGGAGGTTATAGGGAGTATAACGCGGTTATAACCTCTCAATATTCTCCCTGTAACATATTTGCAAGTTACAGACGTACTCAACTCAGCGTATGTCTTATCTACGCATTTTTTTTCCCCAAATATTAATAGCTTGTCTATTAATTTATATTTTATATGCATGAATTAACATGTTTCAAGCTTAGGAATATGAGTTCAAGTTTTTTTTGTCAATATTCAGGAGTAATTCAAACCATATTGTTCATTGCAAATGAGGATTATTATATTTGATATTCACTTGCCATCGAGGATCAAAACATGATTGAAGAATTTTGAGATGTCCAAGGAATTGAAGAGAAGATGATTGCAACTACTTTGAATGGATTGATGAAGTAAAGAATGCTGCATTTCATATGAATTATATTGGAATGGTTGCTTTTGAAGAGACGGTGACAAGAGATTTTGATAATCTTCAAGCTATTACATTTCAACTGAAAGTTGTGATAACCATTCTAATTTACAGAAGTTTTTTTTTGTAAGTAGATGGACATGTTTGATTTAGAGTTTAGGTGAAGAACATTGAAGTACTTTGAAGGTGAAATTTCACTCAACGCTGCTTAAGTTTATGGATCTATTGTTTGATGCATTTTGTGTCAGTGTATTTTGGTTTATGCTTTTTGAACAATTAATTTGTATTTTGGACGTTATTGTTAATCTATATGTTGAATTTGAAAGTGTACAAGAAACACGCCAAGAAATATATTGTACCAGGAGAAAGAAGAAGTATTAGAGAACAATAAAAATGTGTGACATTTTATTATGGAATGACCCTTATGTAAATATATGGGTACATGTATTATAATTACAGCTTCGCCCCATAAGAATTAGCTTTTGCGAGGCTCACTTTAGTAAATTACGAAGAAAATACAATAAAATATGTGAGAGCCACCCGACTGATTTTGGTTTGACGATCGTTCATCTCAACTGATCGATTGCTTCTAGGTCGCGCGTTGGTACTTGATTGTTGATGCATGATCGGTTGTCTCAAGTTGTGTCGATCGTCTAGGAACAATTTGGATGATCCTTGAACCTTCTGGATCATTGGTCGATCTGATGGTTTAGTGGTTGTTCATCCGATCGACGATCATTATGCAAGCCAGTCAGCTTTCTTTCGTCGATCGTCATGCCTTCCTGAGATTCACGTTGTGTGGTTAACCAGTCGTTTAATCTTCCAACGATCATCTTTTATCCTGGCCGTTGGACTTCTTTGAGATTCATGTAGTCATATTTTTATGTACATATTTAACTTCCTGGTTTTCTTACTTCTTGAAAGTTGTGCAGTGTATAAAAACAAGAAAATCTATTTAATTGATACAAAAAAAAGTATAATTGACATAATTACTCAATAAGTAACTTCCCTGGATTTCTTTGCCCAAGCTACAATAAATAGGCCGCGGAGCTAGAGAGGGATCGCGCGACTCTCTCTCTCTCTTCTTCTGCCTTTAGTCTTCTCACATTCTTCTGCTTAAGCCTGCAATGATGTCCGGTGAGAGAGTCTCGTCGTCGATAAAGATGTACTCCTTAAGGCTCTTGGTGGTATGTGGGTAAAAGCCTAAAATTGGACGAGGAGCGAAAATTGGCAGATGAAGCTTCTATAGGGGAAGTAAGTAAAAATAGAGTTGTTTGAAGGTTAAAAACTGAGAATCGCAAGGATCAAGTTGGGTCCTCAATTATACTTCAGGCTCATCACAAGAATGAGTTTTGGAGCAGACTAAAGGTCAACCTGATGATCATCCTACTGGGCACCCGTCAATGGAGGATGTTCCCGTCGAAGAGAAGGAAGCACTCGTTCTAACTGATGTGGGGTTAATAGTCCCTCATGTTGGCATGAAGGAGGTGATGACCGTGGTAGAGATATCTCTCTAGCTACTAAGAGATGTCCTTTCTTTTGTGGGTGGAGAGGAAGGAAAAACTGACGAGGGTGCTAATTCTTTCACCGCTCCTGAATGAGACTGATTTTTGGGTATGTTGCTTGAATCATTAGCTTTGAATACTTGTATTTCTTTCTTTAGTGCAGTTATAGAGGTCCCGTCTATGGATTCTCTTTTTTTACACATTGATGTCTATCCTATGGAGGATGCGGCCGTCATAGAATAGGCTACTGTCGAGGATGCGGCTGCTAAGGAACAGGATGTTGCTGAGGAAATGGCTGTCTCGAGACAGGTTGTTGTGGAGGATGTGGTTGTTGTGGAACAGTCTATTGTGGATTAGGGGACGAATGGGGGGTAACTTGACTTGTGATGAAGGTAAAAACTTAGCTTGGCAAGGTAGCGCCAACGCGGCAAGGGATGAGGATCGATCAGATGGAGAAAGAGGTCGACACTCTTTGTGAAGAATTCTACACTTTCTAGGGGAAATGTTTGCTGCTAAAGAGGAAGATGACGTGCCTCAATTGGGAGTTTTTGACCGCTAGGGAGCTTTCCCGCTCATACGAGGGATGGTCAAACTGACATTTTTAAACTAATTGGTGAATTCATGTATGAGAGACTGCTTTACCAAGTGTTTGTCTTGGGTGAAGCGGTGTACGATCGTTTAGTTAGGTTTCTTCTTTTTGAATATTTTTTTGTAGGTTTTATGCAATGCATTTGTTTGTAGGTAAATAAATAAAATAAATTTTTCTATTTCAGATCATGATTAGTTCACCTCGAGTACCATGCGGTTTCCATCGTGTCAATTTCTTTATCGGTGGTGTTCCGTCTTCCCATGCTGCTATATATTTATGGGTAGTAGCTATCGAGGACCTTTACCACTTTCTATTTTCTATGTGACTTGTCATTTCTCGCTTCCCTCCTCTTTTTACATGATAAGTTCAAGTTTCATGGTGGGGAAGTTTTCTAAGGAATCGTTCAGTTCGATTCCAACTACGGACATTTCTGTTCTTTTTTATGGAGGAAGTGAAGGAGATTTAAGATCTATACCTTCTTGATCCCTCCATTCACCTCGATCGACAACCAGCCACGAGTGAACCACGGACCATTTCACCCCTGACTTGGTTTTTAACAAAGACCAGTTCAAGATGGGTCTTCAGTTGCTGCTTTGTAGGGAGCTGTGGATTTGAAATTCCTAGATTGAGTCAATAGAATTGTGAAGGAGATTTTTTGTTGACATTTTTCTTTCTCTTTAAAAGTTCTAATTGGTTTTTCTATCTTTATCATCATTTTAGTGGCTCATTATAGATATTTTTTGCTGATTTTGATTACTTTGCGCATTGAGACCTAGTTGAATATTAACTTTTTTTCTCTGTCGTGGATGCTTTATTTATATTTTTGCTGATTTTATTGTTAGAGCAAGGCTTTTATTAATTCTTATTGTTCTTTGTTGGTGAAATCTCTAAATATTTTATTTTAAGTAGTTGATATTTATTTATTATTAGCATAACCTTGCATTTTTTCGCTATTTTCTGCTGGTATTAAAATATTTCTTCAATAATTTTTTTTTGGGTTTTAAAGTTTGTATTCTATATATTAGCTAAACAAACAGTTATAGCATAACCTTTATCTTTGTTGGTAACGCAATGGTTAAACCCAGAGAAGTTAGATCATCACTCATGTGAGATAGGGAAGTCACGGTCATATTTTTGTCATTTGTGTCTTAAGGAGTTTGAACTTGGAAATAGACACACAAATTATTTTAACAAAGAATGGTGACAAAATATTATGAAGAAGTTCAAGAAAATGACATGAAGTGACTACGATATGTTGCAATTTAAGAACAAGTGAGATCAGCTGAGAAAGGACTGTAAATTATACAAAGAACTAAACGGTTATCCAAGGGCTTGGGTTGAGATCCAATCAAGCATACTATTGATGCTTCTGAGGAATGGTGGACTGAGAAATTGAAGATAATAACCAATCCACTGATGACTTGTTTTTCCATTCTTTATCAATCTATGTTGTTTTAAATAATAAACTTGCCCATATATTGCAAGCAGTGTCAGCCGCCAAGAAATTCAAATTTAGCGGCATTCAGTTGAATCTAGAGGAGAAGTTTGACTGAATATTCAGTGGGGTTATTGTGACGAGCACACATGCATTCACCTCAAGTGAGCATGGGTTTGCAAGCATAACAAAGGACTTAGAGACCGGTCAGGTAAGTGGGTCCGGTGAAGGCCCCAACCTAAACCAGAAGGAGATCGAGTTCACATGCCAGTCAAAGCAGCCTAGGGTGGAGAAAAGGAAAAAAAAAAATGAGCTTCTTTCCTTAGAAGCGAAATCACAAAATTGGTAGAATCGTGTACAATTAAGGCTGGTACTTCACATGAAACCTCTATAAATGACTTTCTTCGAGTTTTAGAGACATATCCTGAAGTTTGATCGGATAAGCCGTTCTATCCGAACTCCTTGAAAACTTTGATATGTATCGAAATGTCATTTTAAGTTTTATATTTGAGCTTCACTTTCATGTGGAACATTGGTTTAATATCAAGGAAATTATATTAATAGTTTGGGCTCATATATTTTATAGACATTGCAGGCTTTAGTATCGTTTCTGAAGTCAAATAGAGAAATAGAACACTAATGTTTATATATATTCAGAAGTTTTAAATACAAACCACTCAATTCCTATCACTTCAATTTTTACATTTATACCACCCAAATCGTTCGTCTACATTATTTATTTATTTATTTATTTAATATTTCGGTAAAGTTTAAGATAAATTTAATTCATTCTTATATACAATATTACTATTCATTCATGTACTAATGCATGAATTTCCAATTTCTATTGTAAAAGTTCAAGGCAATTTAAACGTGCAATAATGATTGAAGACAAATTAACTGCACCTTGCCTTTTTTTCCAAACTACTTTACTATTGATCATGATTGAGATATGATGAAATTGTTCCTAAAATCTTGTTAATATACATACAAAACTAGAGAAATTTACATTCATATAACACAATTCTTGTGTATTTTACCTATCTAACACTTAAAACTTTAATATTTATACTAATAGTAGGTTAGTGTCATTAATCACTGCAAGGAAAATTATATTTCACATTTAAAAGATAATTACGGGAATTTTTTTGATGTGATATTAAAAAATCGAGTGAAATGCATATAAATATAAAGTTTTCAGTGACATGAACGAAAAATTTCCATTAAATTAATGTTCTTTAATTTGTTTTCAAGCAATATTATCATAACATGTTCAAATTCGAGATGACTGATGCTATGCAATTAACATATTGATTCTTAATCATCAACCTATTTCTTATGCAATTTATATGAAAAATATGTCTGCAGCTCGGTGTCGGAGTCTCCTCCTCCATATTGATCTCGTCCCTTAATTAAAAATTTAAACAATAAATAAATAAATATTATCTTTTGATGATTATATGATAAGTAAATAAAAATATTAAAATAATTTAATGTATACCTAACAAATTGTGCAAATAGTATCTTCTTCTTTTGTTGTTAGGCAGCTCATATGTTTGACCAAAAAATCAGATATGCATTGTTGTGATAAGCCGCTCCCCATTCTTATGCTTAAAGATTAATATATCGCATAAACTTTATGTATTTACATGTGGATCTATTATGTAAATTTGGAGATTTCCATGTATATATAAACTACTCAATTCTTATGTTTTTTACATATCTAAACCCCAAACTTCAATTTTTACATACATACCACTTTACATATGCATGAAAAGTGTTTTTGACCTTTTAAAAATTGAACTGGTGGTGCTTTTTAAATTGTTATGAAATAATTTGGTTGCATAAAATTAAAAAGATAAATTTAGGTGTTAGATATGTAAATTCATAGCCATTTGGTGGCATGATGGCATGAATGTAAATGACCCAACTTTGAAGGGGCATTTATATGCATATTTTGATATGAACACTCAAGTCAAATCCTTTTCATCACAACAAAAATTTTACGCTATTATTAATAAGTTTTTGAAAGGGCAATTATAAATATGCCATACATTTCTTATGTATTTATATATCTAACACATAAAATCTCAAATTTATATTTATAATACTCTGACAAAAAATATCACTATTACTTACACCTAAAATTAAAATATATAATTTCATGTTATTTTAACGTCATATAAAAATATCACAATTAATGTCAAATTATTTTTTAAAAAAAGTAAAATGTAACTCTTCATGCATTTATTTTTTACGCCAAAATTAGTTTAGATAAAAATATCAAAATTTAAACATAGAAGTATAAAAATTATGTGGTATGTATGTAATTTTTTTCTAAAAATTATGAATTACCTGATGTTGACTTATTGCATCGTTACGATCAACATAAGTTTCAGGGTCTAAAGGAGCCATTCTTGTTGGTTGTCAGCGCAAGCGAGGACGAACTTCGTACGCTGAATGAAATGTTACTCGCAGAAATTAGCAAGAAATTGAGAATTAGAGTAAGAATGTAGAAATTAAGAGAAGAGAAGAAAGTATTCACGTACTGTGAGGACGAGGAAGGGAGGAATTCAAAGGGTGCATCTGCTGTGGGATAGGAAGGGAAAACTGTTGCCATGGTGTGCGAGCAGGACTGTGTGAATACTAGTGTATCATCTAATCGCTGTTGCACCCAAACTCCACTCTCCATGGATGAGTTTTATATAGCTAGAGCTACAACAGCTGAATTAAAAACTAGAGTTGTCATATTTTGTTGTTTAATTTAAGCAAAAATGTGATACTAAAGGTGAAGAACAACCACATTTATTGTCGGAACATTCACAAAGAATAAAAGGAGTAAGAAATCAAACTTAAATGCTGCATACTCTATAGAAATATTTACATACATTTGACTTAGTCCTCAGTTATATATATATATATATATATATATATATATATATATATATATATATAT
>NEWO01000343.1:30615-41139 GCA_003013225.1 Phalaenopsis aphrodite | reverse complement strand
AATAGTGTTCCTTATGAATAACGCAAATTTTATGATATTTTTTTTAAAATTTATTTTGCCCAATCACTATTGCTGTGTCACGTAAGTTTGGAATTGTTAGATGATGAATAATGCGAGCCAACTCAATTGTATTGTCGATACAACTTAAGATTCTTTTAATAATTTTTAATGAGTTATAATTAGAGTATTTATGTCACGATTCAACTACATAAGAAATAATATACTTTTTGCATGTAAAGCAGTACAATTGAGTCTCGAAATCTCTCTTATGCTATATTGACAAAATCATTAACCCTTATTCTAGATTTTTCTAATGTCTCCTCAAAAATATCCTCATAAGATTATTCTAGTTCGTTGTTCAAATTTGTGTTCATCTTTAGACAAATTTGAACAATGCAATAATCATGAAAAAAAACAAGAAATTGTGAGAGAGAAAAGACTAAAAAAAATAATTTATTCCTACGTCTTCTCAACTTTTAAATGAGTTGGGGGACAAATAAAATGGTTACCAATGTTAAATTTAATTTTGTAAATTATTGTCCATCCTTTAAGAAGCCTAACCAATAATGAAAATCATAGGAAGTATAAATAAATATACATCAACATGACGCCAGCTTCATTCCGTCTTCATTTCCCTCTCTCGGCAAGGAGATGGTTGTAAGGGAATAGAATATCGGCGCAGAAGACGATGGCGAGGCATTGGAGTTCCAGAGAAGTTTTAATGCTGAAGATGGCGCCGAACGCATCGCCGAGGAGGTAAAGATTGATTTCAGCATCGTGCTCAGCTTTGTTGAAGGCGTTGAAGGAGATGAGAGTGGAAATGTCGCAACCGAAGAGGAAGCAGTCGTGGAAGAAGAGGCGGAGAACACCGATACCAGTGGTGGGGCAGTTGATCTAATTCGTGGATAAGATGTAGGAGATGAGCAGTTAGAGGTGTTGTATACTACATTAACTAATAAATTTGTGTCGGTCAGAACACACGTTAATGAAATTCGTAAATCAGATGACTTTTAAGAATTATTATCACATCTGTATCAGAGTTTAGTCCGATATTTTTTTTCGGACAATTTTGAGGTTGTTAATGATAATTCCGTCAATTTCACGTCGAAATATTCTCACATAAATAATTATTATCGTTTTTTTTGTCTTCACAGTATCAAACTTCACGTGCTTCAAATTTTGCATTTGAAAACATCAGACGATAAAAAATATCGTCGAATTGCCATTGAATTTCCGGCGGGTAATATCGACGGCGATGTGTCGGATTTTTGGACGCAAAACTTAAATATAAAAAAAAAATTAAAATATCAATTGCATTTCCACACCTGTCACACAATATTTGATTCACATTACAATAACATTATTATATCCAACCATACCACAGATCAAATGTATTAAAAATATCATTAATGAAAAAGGAGATACTGTCACAAATCTAAATTATCAAAAGTTTACAACTACACCCTCAATATAAGTTCAAACATTTCAATAATTAAATATACATAGTAAATCCTTCTCATTCTCCTCCCCGACTACAACAATCACGTTTGCTTGCCGAGACAATCTTCCATAATTTCTGTTAGGCGCGTTCAACTTCACTCAATTCTCTATTGGCATTCACCAATATGGTGAACCCCCTCAGTCACAACTACACCATCAATTTACTTTAGAATTATAAGATTATTTTAGAATAACTTTAATAAAAAATTTAAGCTGTTAAATAACGAATTATTACAAGCAATAAAAAATACATAAATAATATTTCAATTCGTAAATATATATTCAGAAAGCTAAGCTCATAAAAAAATTTGAAGAAAAAATTCATACAAAAGAAATAAAACCATTTTTTAATGAAACAAAAATCTTCACTGACAAAATGAGCGGTGCGCGGCGGGAAAGAACTTGTTTGGTAGCGGTGATGTCAAAGTTAAAAATGATTTACATATTTAACATGAAAAATTGCAAAATTTAATGAATTCCTCTGTATTTACATATCTAACACCCAGATTCAATTTTTATATACATACCATCTTACATATGCACCAAAAAATGTATTTTACCCTTTTTTTTAAAGTTAAATGTGGTGGTGTTTTAAAGTAGAATGAATGATTTAGGTGGTATAAATGCAAAAGAGAATTTAAGGTTTAGATATGTAAATATATCGCAATTAGGTGGTACGAATGTAAATGGCCCAAATTTGAGTGGGCTTTTATATACATATTTACATTATAACACTAAAAGACAAATCTTTTGCATCGCAGAAAAATTATATGCAATTATTAGTTTTTTAAACGGCATCTATGAATCTTATGTATTTATATATCTAACTCCTAAAATTTCATGTTTACATGCACAATGCTTAAATTTTTAACATCATACAAATATAACACTATTGATCTATAAAAAAAATAAAATAAATCGTTTTATATAAAAAAAAATATATATATCATTTCATGTATTGATGTATAAAAAAGTTTTATACATAGTAATTGTGCGGCACATATGTTAATTTTTTTTAAGTGAAATGCAATTCTTCATGCATTTATTTTATACACAAAAATATTTTAGCTAAGAAAATAAAAATTAGAATATAAATGTTCAAAATGTATGAACAAAATAAGCACCATAGAATTGCATAATATTTTACCATGAAGCAAAAAAAATGCTAAATTTCTACCAGAACTAGTATATAGATTGAAAAATTCGCACAGTTTAGATGAAAAGAAGCACAATTCAAGTGATTGTCATTGTTTATTAAAACACACATTTGAAATGTGTAAAACTAGCTATATTCATCTGGGATGACTTGTGCTCTACAATTGACACATTGATTTTTAATCATCAACCAATTCTTGATGCAGTTGACATGAAAAATATGTTTGCAGTTCAGTGTCACTATTTCCTCATCCTCATTGATCTCATCCTGTAATCAAATAAATAAATACATAATATTTTATGATAAAAAAATATTACAACTAAATTAAAAAATAATTATAATATATTAATATGTACCTGACAAATTGTGCAAATAATATCTTCTTTTGTTGTCATGGATCCTCTACGACTAAGCAGAAAATCAGAAATGTAATCTTGTGATAGTGTGCCTTCAACTCTTCTGTTCAGGCTGTGTTCATCCTGTAATAATAAATTAAAAAAATTAACAACCAAGTTTTAATTAAATAATATGACAAACTTAAAAATATAAATCATACATAGTACATAATTTTTATTTATTTGCATGTCTAACATAAAAATTTAAAAGATTTACACACATACCACTCAATTCCTTTGTTTTTACATATCTAAAATCTTCAATTGAATAATTGTAAGAAATAAAATTTATGTATTAAATATGTAAATATATACGATTTAAGTGGTACGTATCTGAATGCCCAAATATTGAAGGGACATTTATATTTTATAGGTAGATAATACTGAAATCTTTAACATAAAAATAGTCATATCACTATTTCAAACTTTTGAAGGGTCATTTACAAATATGTCATATAATTCCTATGTACTTATATATCTAAAACTTAAAATTTCATGTTGACATACAAAGTACTCAAATCCTTAATATCATATAAAAATATCAATATTACTTTATAAAAATCAAACACGTCATTTATATTTATTTATAATAACAAAGGGTAAGTTATACAAATATGAAAATTTTGGTGTTGGATGATAAATGCAAAAAAATTGTGTGGTACTTGTGCAAATTTCTCCTTCTTTAAGGTGAAATGCAATCAAGCAAAATATTTTAAATAAAAAATTACAATTTAAATATAAAAGTATAGAAATTATTTGGTATGTATGTAGTTTTTTTTTTAAAATTATGAATTACCTGCTGAGGCTGAATTACTGCATCGTTACGATCAATAGAAGCATCAACGGCTGCAGAAGCCATTCTTGCAAGTCTTGCGCGAATGCGTGGTGGAACTTCATACCCTGAAGAGTTAGTTACTCGTAGAAATTAGTAAATAGATTGAGAATTAGATTAAGAATGTATAAATTAAGAGAAAAGAAGAAAATATTCTCGTACTGTGAGAACGAAGATAGAAGGAATTCGAAGGGTGTATCGGCCGCGGGGTAGGAGCGGAGAATTGTGGTTGTGGTGTGGAAGCAGAGAAATACGGCCATGACGTAAGAGCATAGGGCATCATCAATGGCTGATGATTAAACATTTCCGTTCTTGGCGTGTAAACATAGCCCGCGGTAGCAGGACTGTGTGTTAGCACCAGTGTATCATCTAATCGCTGTTGCACCCAAACTCCACTCTCCATTGATGAGTTTTATATAGCTCGAGTTACGGCGACTGAATTAAAAAAAATGGAGTCGTCATATTTTGTTGTTTAATTATGCGAAAATGTGATACTAAACGTGAAGAGCAAACACATTAATTATTGGAACAATCACAAAGATTATATATTGTACACGTCATTTATACCAGAACATATAGTTTGGTGGTTTAATTTAAATAATGTGAAATTCACTCATCCAAAATGTCAGTTTTAATAAAAGTTTGGTAATTTATGAAATCAAAATGTAAATAATTATATTAAGGATTAAAAATAAAAATTTATTGATGAAAATTATAAAAAATGGTATATAAAACTAATTTTTCAAATTTCTAAGTTTAAGAAGATATACAATTTCAGAAATATTTGACTTTGGCATTTTCACATAACTTAGTTTGGCACATTGCATTTTTAAGACTAATTTTTTTTGTGGGTCTTTCCATTTTACAACGATTTTTTTGCTGTGAACGACCTGAAATATTTAGGCTGTATATAATTGTAAAAATTAAAGTAAGAGATTAGATAATTAAATACATAGGAATTGAGGGGAATGTATGTAAAGGCCCCTTGATGATGAGACAAATGGGTCCTTTATATGCTGAAACATGATTGCAGATAGAGAGGTTTGTAGGGAGGAACTCACCTTTGGCTTGAGACTCGCAGAAGGCAGCCTGAGAGCAGGATAGAGAGGAATGCCCCGAGAAGAAGCAGCTTGGAGTGGACTGTGTGAGGTGGTGGAGACAAACAACGAGTGAGGAAGAGAGGATTGGTAGAATCAAATTGCATTCTGCATTCTTATATTTATTAGGCATCCCCTCATAACCGTTATTATTTTAATTAGTTTGAAAATTCGGACGAAAAGTAAATCTTATATTTGGAAACCAATTCAAAATTTGTTATATATATAAAAACCGTAAATCTTAAAAAATAATGAAAATTCAAAATAAAAGATATATATATATATATATATATATATATATATATATATATATATATATATATATATATTGGGCAGCAAACCAAAACGGTGTATTTATTTAGACACAATAAATACAATTGTTGAATTTAATTTCTAATGTAAACCTAGTTATTAAAATTTTGGGATTTATGACACTGAAAATATTGTTATTTACGAAACTAGTGCCCAGATTTCTTCATTTTCATTTTTTTCGAATTTAAATAATCAGATGTGGAGTTAGAGAAGGAATATAGGTCGGGCCGGAACTTACATTATGCAGTCGCAGAATGGAGAAGAATAAGAAGCTCGGAGCCGACTATGCGTGGTGGTGACCGAGAGAGAGGAACCGAGAGTGACACAGAGAGGAACCGAGGGACTGAAATTGCTTTCACCATTTGTGTATTTATTTATAGGCATCCCCACCCAACGGCTCTAAACGGTAATTTTTTTAAATTAGTTTGAAAATTCGGAGCCTTTGATAATCTTATATTTGGAAACTAATTTTAAATGATATAAGCTTAAAAAGTTTGAAATTTCAAAAGACAGAAAAATCTTATTTTTGGAAACCAAATCAAAACAATATATTTAGTTAAACAGTAAATATACTGCTGATGCGAATGTGAATTTTGTATTTACATTCAACTGAATTTACTTCCACTTGTAGGCCTAGTAATTTAATTATGGGACTTATGGCAATAAAAAATATTGCTATTTACAAAACTAACGCCCACATTTTTATTATTTTTATTTTTTTATTTTTTGATTTACAAAGCTAACGCCCATACAAAAATAAAAATAAATTTCAAGAAATTTTTTTAGCGCAGTTTGGTAGTACTCAAAAGCCACAAAAAAATTTATATTCCTTATGGTATATAAAATAGGGACCGAACGAGAGTCTACGGGCATATGTTACAAGGTTCAAGAAGAAGGTGCTTGAGGTTCAAAACATAGAGTCAGCAGTTGCCAAGGCGGCACTTGCGCAAGGATTGAAGAGTCTTCAGTTCTGATACTTTTTGGGTTTACGGAAACTCGAAACTTTGATTGAACTTTCATATATAAGAGAGAAAGAGAGAGGTTTAGGTGTTAGATATGTAAATACAAAGGACTTGGGTGGTTTGTATGAAAATTTTCCTATAATTTTTATGCTTTTACTTAAGATACAAACTTTCATATATTTGGCTCGATGGATACTTATATACATGAAAAAAATTAATAAGATGCATTGTATTTGAAAAGAAAATAGAATAGATTTATTTGTGTGATTTTAAAAAATTATGTAATATGTGTGTAAATATAAAATTGAAATCTTAGATATGTAAATAAATAATAAATCTTTAGATGTTAGATGTATAAATTATAAATCTTTAATTGATTCTAAGAACTTATTAATATACATAGAAAATTAAAGAAATTCACATACATATCACAAAGTTTTATGTACATATCACATTATAGTACTCAAATGTTTAATATTTACACTAATAATAAATTAGTGCCATAAATCTATGCATGAAAAATTTTATTTCACTTTTAAAGGAGTGTGATGTGGAAAATTAAGTGAAGCGGGAGGGTTCGAGAGTTTGTGTATTTAAGCGTATATGTATATAAATATTTAGATGTTAGATGTATAAATACATAAATAGTATGCATGAAAATGTCTCATAAAATTAACTTTTTCAAGCAATATTATCATAGCACGTTCAAATTTCATGATTAAAATGAGCACATATATTTACATAATATAAAAAAAAGGAAACTCTAAAATTTATCCAAAACAAGTTTATATATTGAAAAATATCTGCAATTTAGTTTGAAAAGTAAATACAAATCAAATTATTTTTATTGCACAATTTTTAAATATATATAAAGCTAAATTTTCTTCATTCGTGATGACTAATATTCTACAATTGAAACATTGATTCTTAATTATGAACCAGTTTTTAATATAATTTGCATGAAAAACATGCTGGAAGCTCAACGTCAGATGACTTCATTATGATTTGGTCCTTTAAGTAAGAATTACAGATAAAAATTAAATACATAATATTTGATGATAAAAATATATTTCAACTAAATAAAAAATTAATTAAAAATTTATATATTTCAGATACTTTCTTTTTTCATTGTTAGACGACACACATGAAGAAACGAAAATCAGATGTACATTTCTGTGGCAGTCTGCTCTCCATTATATGTGAATTTCGTGACCATAAATTAAATACAATTAAGAGTCAGAAATTAAAATTAAATTTTGGAAGATTTATTCAATTCCTTTGTATTTACATATCAAAAACCCAAATTTAATTTTTATATACATACCGCCTTGTATATGAATGAAAAAAAGTGCATTTTACTTTTTAAAAGTTAAAGTAATGGTATTTTAAAGTAATATGACTGATTTGGGTGGTATAATTGTAAGAATAAAATTTTAGCTGTTAGATATGTAAATACATATCAATTAGCAATTAGGTGGTATGAATGTAAATGACCCAAATTTGAATGAGCATTTTTATGCATATTTACATGCATAACACTACAAAGATAAATCTTTTGCAACGCAAGAAAAATTTTATGTAATTATTAATTTTTTAGTCTACATCTATAAATATACCATATAAATCTTATGCACTTATATATCTAACACCTAAAATATCACGTTTACATGCATAATACTCAGATTCTTAACATCATACAAATATAACACTGCTGATCTATAAGAAAATAAAATAAATCATTTTATATAAAAATAAAATATATCATTTCATTTATTGATCTATAAAAAAATTGTATACATAATAGTTATGCGGTACATATGTTTTATACACAAAAAATATATTAGATAAAAATATCAAAATTTTAATATTAATGCTCAAAATATATAAAAAAAATAAACACATAGAATTGCTTACTATTGTTAAATTATGCAAAAAAAAATAAAAAATATAACAAAACAAGTTTATAGATTCAAAAATACCCACAGTTTAGATGAGAAGAAACACAATTCAAATGTTTATTAAAAAACATTTGAAATATGTAAAACTAACTATATTCATCTGTGATTATTAATGCTCTACAATTAGCACAATGATTTTAATCATTAACAAATTTTTGATGCAGTTTCCATGAAAAGTATGTTTGCAGTTCAACGTCACAATTTCCTTCTCCTCATTGTTCTCATCCTGTGATGAAATAATTAAGTAAATAATATTTTATGATAAAAAATATTATAACTAAATTAAAAAATAGTTATAATAATTTAATATGTACATGACAAACTGTGCAAATAATGTAAAAAAAACATATCACTATTTCAAACTTTTGAGGGGTCATTTACAAATATGTCATATAATTCTTATATACTTATATATCTAAAACTTAAAATTTCACGTTAACATTCAAAATACTCAAACCTTTAATACCATATAAAAATAGAACTATTACTTTATAAAAATAAAACACGTTATTTATATTAGTTTATAATACCAAAGGGTAATACATACAAATATGAAAATTTTTATGTTAGACGATAAATGCATAAAAATTTTGCGGTACTTGTGTAAATTTCACCCCTTTTTTTTAAGTGAAATGCAACATTTCATGTAGAATTCAAAATATTTTAAATAAAAAAATCACAATTTAAATATAAATGTACAGAAATTATTTGGTATGTGCATAATTTTTTTTTAAAAATAATGAATTAACTGCTGAGGTTGAATTACTGCATCGTTAAGATCAAAAGAAACAGCAACGATTGCAAATGACATTCTTGCAAGTCTTGCGCGAATGCGAGACGGAACTTTGAACATTGAAAAATTAGTTACTCGTCAAAATTAGAGAGAAATTGAGGGTTAGGGTAAGAATGTAGAAATCAAGCAAAGAGAATAGAAAAAAATATTCACGTACTATGAGAACGAAGATAGGAAGAATTCGAAGGGTGCATTGGCCACGAGGTAGGAGAGGAGAATTGTGGCTGTGGTGTGGAAGCAGAGAAATGCGGCCATTGCGTAAAAGCAGAAGACATCATCAAAGACAAATGAAGAAACTCGTCATCCTTGGCATGTAAGCATAGCCCACAGTTGCAAAACTGTTTGTGAGTATTAGTGTATCATCTAATCGTTGTTGCACCCAAACTCCACTCTCCATGGATGAGTTTTACATAGCATCGACTGAATTAAAAAATAGAGTTGTTATATTTTGTTGTTTAATTTAACCAAAAATGTGATACTAAAGGTGAAGAGCAAACACATTTATTGTTGGAACAATCACAAAGAATTAAAGGATTAAGAAATCAAACTTAAATGTTGCATAGTATATAAAACTATTTACATACTTTTGACTCAGTTCTATAATTAAAGCCCCAAAAATTAATTACTCTGACATGCAAATTATATTACAAAAATGATATACCAAATAATCTATCTATCCATGGCGATACATAAGTAAAAATTTTGATAAAATCTTCAGGGATTTGAGGCTTTGAAGCAAATATAAATTATGTAAATCTTAAATATGTAAACATAAATCTTAAATATGTAAAAATAGCAGAATTTTGATATTAGAAAGTCAAATACATCGATTCATGCATAAATGAAGTAACATATATCTTAAAATTGAAGTTTAAGTGTTAGATATGATATGTTGATACATAGAAATAGAAATGGAGTGGTAAATATGTAATTATTTCAGGCAAAAATAAAAAAATTCTCTAAATATTAGGATCAAATACAGCACGGTTTCCTTAGATTTCAAGACTTAAGTTGTTTAAAATATAAGGAAGAGGGTAAATATTGTACATAGAACAGAAGCCATTTATACTTGAAAAAATCGTTTGGTAATGTGAAATCCACCCCTCCAAATGATGAGTTTTAATAAAAGAATGGTAATTTATAAAATCAAAATGTTAATAATTAGGTTAAGGATTTAAAATAAAAATTGATGGATGAAAGTTCTAAAAATTGGTATATAAAACAACTTTTTTCATATTTCGAAATTTATGAAGATATACAACTTCAGAGATATTTCAATTTAGCATTGTTTTTCACATAACTTAATTTATATGCTCCCAAGTACAAACTGGAGAAGAAAAATATGTCCCATTATTTTTTAAAATTTACAAATCTTTTTGAAGAAGCACATGCATTTGAGAGCAGGACGGAGAAGAATGCCCATCTTAGATAAGTAAATACATAGGAATTGAGGGGCATGTAAGCCTAATAGCTCCTACATTTGCTGAAACTTGATTGCAGGTGTAGTGATAGGAGGTTT
>NEWO01000343.1:9013-28471 GCA_003013225.1 Phalaenopsis aphrodite | reverse complement strand
TCGACAAAATGTAACCTTTATAATGACACAATTGTTATTATATCTTTACTTTAGGAATACCAAGTGGGAGGCATACTCATCGAAACGGGGAGTACAATGAACATTCTGTTTGAAGTCAAGTTGGACATGCTCCACTTAGGAGCACATCTATGACAATACCATCCGACCCTCTCTTTGGATTCTTGGGAGATAGAAAGAAAGCCCTTGGTGTAATCACACTAACAGTCATCTGGGGGACAAGGACAAAGTGTTTGCGAGGTCCAAAAAACTTCCTACGGCTTGACTCCTCGTCCATTTACAACACCATCTTCAAATGTCTAATACTAAAAAGCTTCTGAGATGTAACCTCCACCTACCTTGTCGCGGTAAAGTTTCTGTGAGAGGGAGAGGTCATCGCCATTCGAGGAGATCTGAAATAGTTAAATTTGTGCTACCTCTGAGCGGTGATCAGTGTCGCGTGGGAGTTGCTCGACCTTCAAAGCCATAGAGAGGGTAACCTCAAGACCAGCATGACCGCCCTCCAAGTCCCTGCCACCGATGAAGAGATGGATAAATTCTTTCTAATTAGTGGAATTTTAGATTTCAGGTTCAAGGCACTTCTCATCGAAACTCTTAAGAAGAATCAAGACGTCTTCTGCAACGTACATCGATTGAAGGTTAGATTTTGTGTCCACGAAGAGGAGCTTATGAAAGCAATCAACAACCAAATATTCAGATTTTGTGTCGCTTATGACAGCTTTTTTCTATAAGCTTAGTTTCTCTGGTTAATTACATCTTAAAGAACCGAAGTAACTTAAGAAAACTCTCAATTAAGACTGCAATCTTGTGCTCGGGAGGTCGGGCTTGTCGTGCTCACGGAAGGGTTTTAATATCTTGCTATGATTTTTTATTAGAACTTACGCTACATGACAACAATCATGAAGAAGCCTAAAAGTGAGGATTTAACTCGTAGTTAGACGAGAGAGCCTCGGGACGAAGTTCACCGAGAGAGGTGAAACTTCGCGACCTATCCTATTTGGACTTTGCTTATGATTAATTTAACTTAATTTGGTGGATGAAGTGGATTTGGAAAGTAGGTTTGGACTTGGATTTAGTGGACTTGGACATGAACTTTGTCATGATGATTTCAAAATTGAAATTGATTTTGATTCTTTTTAATTTTGGGGAGTTTGATTTCAATTTTAATGGTAGGGCATGTGTGAGTATGATATAAGTAATTATGATGAGTGTGTGTAAATGTGCATGTGGTAAATGTGAATTGTAGTGGTGGTGATGAGTGTGTGCACATGTAGTGCTTCAAGGAGATGAAATCCTAGGTCACAAGGGTCTCCCTAGGGCATCACCTAACTCTATGATGAGCTCATTTTGAGTCTCAATGTGTTGGTCCCTAGCCAACTCAACCAAGTGTTGAGGATTTAAGACCTTGCCCGTGAGATTCCAAAAGAGCTGAGAGGTAGTTGGAATACCTAATTGGGTGGATCCCACCACTAGTCTTCTAGGAAAGTCAATTGGGAAGTCTTATGGCTATATCCTAAGCTCTAGAGGAGGAGATATATCTCACTAAAATGAGGTCAACTTACTCCCGCGGAGAGAGTGTTGAACCAATGGAAGGCTTAGGAATAAACAGTATTTGAATGCATCAGTAATCTCTATAATGCTAACGGCCGACTCGAAAGCAGCCACTTAGTCCGTTGGGTCGGTGTGACCTTTGTATGAATCAATGTTGGGGGTCTTAAATTGTTTGGGCGGTTCAACCCAGAGATTTGTCGAGAAAAGGTGTTCATCGCTTGGCGGAGGATTGTGGTCCGCGTGGTGCGATGTCTCTCTTTCCGGGCTTATCCAACACTATATTGGTAATGGAGTCGTCGCCTCAACTTCCGTTGGTTGGGATCATAGACCGTTGGTTGCCAGTCCCTCCCGTATGATTATGGGTTCTGCTACTCGTGGGGATTTTGGCTTTGTGGGTTCTGACCATTTTTTCTCTGATTTACATCATCAGTTGTTCTTTCATCTCGATTACTTGTTGGCAGATTAGGCGGACAACTTGATTGAGCATCCATGGCGATCTCCTAAATCGATTGTCTCGAACATCCATCTTGGCTTGTGAATACGTTTTGTCGTTTCTTGACTGGGGACCCCACTTCGTTTGTGATGTTTCTCGACTTTCCATCAAGATTGGTGCCGCTATAATCTGGTCGTACAATAAATATATTTACTTATTTATCAATATTTTTCAAATTTATCCTCAAATATAAAATGTTACAATAAAAATTTCAACTGTTACTTTTATTTTTTCCAAATACAAAATGATTATAACAATATTTTGAGTGCCATATATCCCAAAATATTAATAAGTAGGTTTACAAAACAAACTAAATTCAGTTGTATCTAAATACAAAAAAAAATATGATCATTTGCAGCAGCCGTATATTTATTATTGAAAATAATTACATCGTTTTGGTTTGCTCTCCCAAAAAAAAAAAAAAAAATCTCTTCTTTTGAATTTTCAAATTTTTTGAAGATTTACCGTTTTTATATATATATATATATATATATATATATATATATATATGGATAAAAGATTTTGAAATGGTTTCCAAATATAAGATTTTCTTTTCGTGCAAATATTCAAACTAGTTAAAAAAATAACCGTTAAGACGTGATGCTTATAAATATCAGAATGCAGAATGCAGAATGCAGAACAGAGTGCAATTTGATTCTCTCTTTTCTCTCTTCCTCACTCGCTGTTTCTCTCCACCACCTCACACAGTCCGCTCGAAGCCGCTTCTTCTCCGGGCGTTCCTCTCCGTCCAGCTCTCAGACGGCCTTCTGCGCGTCTCAAGCCAAAGGTAAGTTCCTATCTGCAAACCTCCAATTTCTACACCTGCAATCATGTTTCAGCCATATATAGGAGCTATTAGGCTCTTCATCAATGGCTCTTTTCTTACATACCCCTCAATTCCTATATTTACTTATCTAAGATGGGTGTTCTTCTCCGTCCTGCTCTCAAATGTATGTGCTTCTTAAAAAAGATTTGTAAATTTTAAAAAATTGTGGGACATATTTTTCTTCTTCAGTTCGTACTTGGCAGCATACAAATTAAGTTATGTGAAAATGCCTAAGTGAAATATTTTTGAAATGTGAAAATGCCTAAGTGAAATATTATAAGTGGCTTCTTCTATCTACAATATTTACCCTCTTACTTGTAGCTACTCTTTTAAATAACTTAGGTTATGAAATCTAAAGGAACCGTACTGTATGTGATCATAAAATTTATAGAAATTCTTTAATTTTTGCCTTAAATAATTGCATATTTACCACTCCATTTATATGTATCAACATATCATATCTAACATTTAAAACTTCAACTTTTACATATATATCTCTTAACATATGCATGAATAGCTTTATTTGAGCTTCTAATGTCAAATTTCTACTACTTTCACTACGGATAAATAGATTAATTGTTATATCATTTTTGCAATATAATGTGCTTGCCTGAGTGATTAATTTTTGGGACATTAATTATAGAACTGAGTCCAATGTAAGTAAATATTTTTGTGTGATATGCAGCATTTAAGCTTGATTTCTTACTCCTTTTATTTGTTGTGATTGTTCCAACAATAAATGTGTTCGCTCTTCATCTTTAGTATCATATTTTTTCATAATTAAACAACGAAATATGACAGCTCCAGTCTTTTAATTCAGTCGTGTTGTGACTCCAACTTATAAAACACATCCATGGAGAGTGGAGCTTGGGTGCAACAACGATTAGATGATACATTGGTACTCACACACAGTCCGGCTATCGTGGGTTATGTTTACACCCCAATGATGACGGGGTTTGTTTCTCAGCCATTGATGATGCCATCTGCCTTTACGCAATGGCCTCATTTCTCTACTTCCACACGACGACCACCATTCTCTGCTCCTGCCCTGCGGCCGATGCACCCTTCGAATTCCTCCTATCGCCGTTCTCACAGTACATAAATACTTTCTTCTCTTCTCTTAATTTATACATTCATACTCTAATTCTGAATCTCTTTACTAATTTCGACGAGTAACTAATTTTTCAGGGTACGAAGTTCCACCACGCATTCGCGCAAGACTTGCAAGAATGACTTCTGCAGCAGTTAGTGCTTCTTTGGATCATAACGATCCAGTAATTCAGCCTCAGCAGGTAATTCATATTTTTTAGGAAAATTTACAAACATACCAAATAATTTCTATACATTCATATTTAAACAGTGATAATATTTTAATTTATGCATGAAATGTTGCATTTCACCTTTAAAAAAAAAGGAGAAATTTACACAAGTACCACCCAATTTTTTTTTGCATTTAACATCTAAAACAAAAAAATTTCATATTTGTATGTATTACCCATTGGTATTACAAACTTGTACAAATAACGTGTTTTATTTATATAAAGTAATAGTTATATTTTTATATGATATTAAACATTTGAGTATTTTGTTTGTAAGTAGGGCTGTCAAAACGGCTCGTTGTTCGNGATTCGCGGCCGTTAAGCGGTGAATAATATTTGTGTCTGAATTAATGTCAAATTTGAATCTAATTAAGTGGCACAAATTTTTTTTGTTTGCGTCAATATAGGTCCGCGCAAATTTGATTTAAATCAGACGAAAATGGCCTAAAGTACTCATCCTGCGCGCCTAAATTTTATTTCTCTCTTCGCGCTTTCCCGCCTTCTCTTATGCTCGAAACTCTTGCTCTTCCCTTTCCTCTCCCTTACGGTTTCGCCTGAAACCCTTGCTCTCCCTTACGGTTTCCCTCTCCCCATTCCTTGTTTGTCAGAACAACCCGTTTGTGATATAGGATCCGTTTGGGGCAGCTTAAAACTGCGGCGGCGTTTTCAAAACGTCGTTGTGATGTTTGTTTTGCACGTTTGAGCAGCTTTTTGGAAAACACTGTTTGAAATTTTTGCATAATCTGAGCTGCGGTTTTACCCCCGCGGTCAGTGTTTCCTTGCTGTGTTTAATTGCAAATTACTCCAGCTGCCCTTCACAATCGCGATCCGCCTCTCCCTGCCCTGCTCGCGATCCGCCGCACCCTGCTTCCATCCATTCTCTCACAGCTTCTTCGGCATTCAGGCAACCAGCTCTCTGTCATAGCTCGCGATCCGCCGCTCCTTGCTTCCTTCCCTTCTCTCGCGGCTTCTTCGGCATTCAGCTCCTCTCACTGCTTCTTCGACATTAATCCTAGGCGGCCGTCAGCTCCTGTCTCCAGCATTCATCCCCTTCCAGGTAAATCCCTTCTCTCCTCTCATCAAATTTGTGTATCGCTTCTTGGTGGTGGAGATCAATGCCTTAAAGTTTTGTGTGGTAAATCCCTTACCTGCTTCTTCTATGTAAAATTGTATGTTCAATTTTTCTAAACTTCGTTCCTTTTTTCATCAATTACAAGCAACTAACTTCATTACGCATACAATTCCTTGAAGCAAGAAAATTGGCTTTCTGAAAAACTCCTACAGTTTTCATTTACTAAACTCATTAAGAAGCAAGATTTTAATTGAAAAGAATGTCTAGTTTCTAGGCCTACGTCTTAGGCACCCTATGTAGAATTGTCTGTATGGTTGAACATATTTCTCAAAGGGGATGGTTGCGAGAAACATATAACTTCATAACAATTATATGCAAGAATATTTTGAGTCTAGCAGTCTGCAGCTGGATTGAAGCACGCACAGAGCCAACATTTTTGTTGCTGCAAAATTAGGATATAAATTTAAATTAGGTCCACTGGAGCCATCTTCATTATGAACCTAAACACTTTAGGACATACATGAAAACATTTCTTGTATGTAAAAAAAAAAAAAACCATAAGTTTAGATGTTAGATATATAAATACATGGACACTGTGTGGTATGTAAGTAAATTTCACGTTTTTATTCTTCTATTATTTTGACCCCCAATTATTGAATTAAAGTAAAAGAGCATTTTTGTAATGTGGTACCGCTCACCTATCATATCTCATGTACCGCTCACCTACCTCCCACCCACCACACTCTTGCTTCTATAAATAGAGAGAGTGTGAGGCTTAGGAGAGCAAGGGAAGAGATCTTAAGCTACCACAAATGAGGAGAGAATAGCTAGAGAGTAAGAGAGGAGGAGAGCATCTTGAGGTCTTGTATGAAGGTGTCGTTTGAGAGGGAGGTCATAGAAGGAAGATGATGACTCATCTCTATGTATAAGCTATGTATTCTCCATTTCTTTTGTCTTAGTGAACTATTTGATTGATTCCCTCCCGTGGACGTAGATCCAGTTGGATCGAACCATGTAAACAATATATATTTGCTTGTGTTCTTTGCGTGTCATTTCTATGTCAGGAAGTACATATCTCACAACAATTGGCGTCGTCTGTGGGAAGATCCATACTTCTTGGCTAGAGGTGTCCGCGTAAAGGTGTATGCGACCAGCGACGAAGAAGAGGAGGTCAACATTCACGAACAGAGAAGCAAGCATATCGCGTCGCAGGCAGCCGAATCGCGACAGATTCGGTGAGCAGTGGAAGCTTTGATAGACTGGATTTGTACCGCAGGTTGTTTGGTTCGGCGAGACGGAGGAGGAACAGTTCGCAAGCGAGGGCCGAAAATTTGCGACAGGGCTGCGAGCAGAGGATTTTGGAGTAGGAGTTCGGTCTTGCGAGCAGCTCGACCAGAGGGAAGAGGCGAAGATCGCACAGAGAAGGGTTCGGGAAGTTCCCTGTTCAGGAGTTCGCGAAGCAGGAGGACCTGAGCAGTTAGGCGATGCACGATGGCTCTAGAGAGGCAGTTATTCTCGTGCGAGAGGTAGAGGAGGAATTCCTGATTTGTTCCACTGCACGCAGAGGAGTGCCTGTGGGAAGGAGACGTGAGCACAGAACAAGAAGTTTTCTCCGGTGAACATGTGTGATATCTGCCAGAAGGGGTCGGAGCTCTCCGTTCGATTGGCGAAGGCAGTGGAGTTCACAGGGAGAAGGTAAGAAATTTGGTGAGAATTTCTTTGACAGCAAGGTGTTAAAAGGTAGAATTCATTGGAAGAAATCCTAGCCATGACAATGAGTTCTGTCAAATTCGACATTGAGAAATTCACCGGGAAGAATGACTTCGGCCTATGGAGAGTAAAGATGAGAGCTCTATTGGTTCAGCAGGGTGCTGCAGAAGCATTGCAAGGGTCGGCGACATTGCCAGCCGACATGACTGAGAAGTAGAAGATTGACATACTAGATAAGGCCCACAGTTTGATAATTCTGAGCTTGGGCTACAAAGTACTGAGGGAGGTGCGAGGGAGACAACGACTCAAGCACTTTAGGCCAAACTCGAGGTAATATACCTGATAAAGTCTCTGGCTAATAGGCTATTTCTGAAGCACCGCCTATACTCCTTCAAAATGCATGAAGGCAAATCCATCTCAGAGCAGATCGATGAGTTCAACAAGATCATCGACGACCTCGAGAACATCGACGTCAAGATGGATGATGAGGATAAGGCACTACTGTTGTTAAACTCTATTCCTAGGAGCTACGAGCATTTCAAAGATGTGATGCTCTATGAAAGGGTGCAGACTATTACTCTGAAAGAGGTTCAATCTCTGATTAGAGCCAAAGAACTTCAGAAGAAGCATGACAGGGACAAGGAAATCAGTGGAGATAGTCTTATTGTCAGAGGAAGATCAGACATGAAAGATTCAAGAAATAGTCAGTACAGATCAAGGTCAAGCAAGGATGGCGGGAATCATCCATCAAGGGAATCTTTCAAGTGCTATCATTGTCACAACGACGGTCATTTCAAGAGGAACTGCCTAGACAAGAAGAATAAGTACCAAGAAGAGCCAGAAGAATCAGGTGAAGCAAGCGTAGCCTCTGATGACTACGATTCTGCTGAGGCCCTGGTGATCACAAAATCTGAATCCAGTAAGGAGTGGATCCTCGACTCAGGGTGTTCTTTCCACATGTGTCCTCACAAAGACTGGTTCGAGACACTACAATAGGAAAATGAAGGGTTCGTTCTACTGGGAGACAATAAAGCTCACAGGGTTGTTGGAAGTGGATCAATCAGGATAAGGATGTTTGATGGAGTTGAACGAGTACTGAAAAATGTTAGGTACGTACTAGAGCTAAAAAAAATCTGATTTCTTTAGGTACGCTGGAGTCAAGCGGAAGCTCGTTCAAGGCAGAGAATGGCTGCATCAGAGTAACCAAAGGCCCTCATGTCATTATACAAGGAGTCAAGAAAAATGGGTTGTACTCTCTTATCGAAAGAACTGTGATTGCTAAGTCCATGTACTGTTTGGACTTAGCAAACTCAAGCAAGGGCCGGAGGCCCCTCAGGGGTCAGGTGGAGGGAATCTTTACTTTGAAGCTTCTCAATTGAGGGTAAAGGTGGAGAATTGTTATTTTGACCCTCAATTATTGAACTAAGGTAAAAGAACATTTTTATAATGTGGTACCGCTCACCTACCACATCTCACATATCATTTACCTACCGCTCACCTACCTCCCACCTACCACTCTCTTGCTTCTATAAATAATGAGGGTGTGAGGCTTAGGAGAGCAAGGGAAGAGATCTTAAGCTACTACAAAGAAGGAGAGAATAGCTAGAGAGCTAGAGATGAGGAGAGCATCTTGAGGCCTTGTATGAATGTGTCTTTTGAGAGGGAGGCCATAAAAGGAAGATGATGACTCATCTCTATGTATAATCTATGTATTCTCCATTTCTTTTGCCTTAGTGAACTATTTAATTGATTCCCTCCCGTGGACGTAGATCCAGTTGGATCGAACCACGTAAACGATCTGTATTTGCTTGTGTTCTTTGCGTGTCATTTCTATTCCAGGAAGTACATATCTCACAACATCTTCTTTCTGGGAAGATAAGTAGCAATGAAAAAATGTCTGCTTGGATGAAAATTGAACAACAATTTCCATGTTTTCCTATAAATTGTTTTGGAAAATATTATTAGTTAGAAAACAAAGCAGAAATTAAAACTGAGATCAAAAGCTTTTAAAACGTTTTGACAATAAAAAAATAAAAATAATTAAAAAAAAACATAAGCCAACTAAAATGAAAACTTAAGTCGCTTCCATTCACATTCTCCACATCCATTTGTTTATTTGCTTCGATTTTCTCTAATTTAACATTTGAATCATGAACTCTAATTTGATATTTATTAGCACTAATCTTAGCGGTTGTTTATTTGTCTGCATTTTCTTCCCTCATTTGGTTGGACATTCAACCTCAAAGTTGTTACCAATTTTACCTCCTGAAATTCTCAATTGAAAGAATTCTTTCCAAGGGTCCAAGAAGGTATTTTTTTCATAACGAGACAAGATAAACAAAAACACTTTTTCAGAAGGTGTTCCATCAAGTACTATGCAAAAGAAGATTTGGAGCAACAAGATGCTCATATTCCAAGTGTTATGCTCATGACACGTCTCTAGTTTGCTGATGTATGTTTGTTTGAAGTTTGAATAAAAGCTTCAAGAACTATGTGTTGTGTTACTATGAGTTTGTTTGAATTGTTAATAACTGCAGGATGATGAATGTCGAAAGAGAATTGAGCAGAGTATAGCACGTCAGGTAGAGATTATGGAAGGTTGTCGGGGCAAGCAAACGGTGTTTGTAGTCGAGAAGTAGGATGACGAGGATGAGGAAGAGGATGAGAAGATATTTTTCGTGTATTTAATTTTTGAAATGTTTAAACTTATATTGAAGGTGTAGTTGTAAATTTTTTATAATTTAGATTTGTGACAGTATCTTCTTTTTCCTTAATGATATTTTTAATACATTCGATCTTTAGTATGGTTGGATATAATTTTGTTGTGATGTGGATTAACTATTATATGACAAGGTGTGGAAATGTAATTGAAATTTGGAATTTTTTTCTATATTTGAATTTTGCGTCAAAAAATCTGACCATCGTTTATCAATATTCATCAAATTCAACGGTAATTTGATGATATTCATTATTGTCTGATATTTTCAAATGCAAAATTTGACGCACGTGAAATTTGACAATGTGAAGACGCAAAAAACGATGATAATTATTTGCATCGAAATATTTCAACACAAAATTGATGGATATAACATTACCAATCCTCGAATTACGTGCAGAAAATATTGGGCATAACTCTGATGCAAATCCAATGATAATCTTTAAGTCTGATTTATGTTTGATTAATGTCCGATTTGAGAGACACAAATTTACTAATTTCCTTTCCTATAGTGCCCTCGCCTCTAACAGCTCATCTCCGACGTCATCTCCAAGAAATAGATCAATAGCCCCACCACCGGCATTGGTGCTCTCTGTCTTGTCTTCCAGAAAATATTTGTGTACGTAAGACGTACGTAGCGCTGCGTACATAATGAAGGTTGTATGGGCATTATATCAGCATTATGTTTGTGTTATATCCGTTGTAACCTCTATATAACTTCCATGTAACATACAAATATGTGAAAACAGAAGCGCGGAACTTATCTGTAAGTTCAGGCAGGTTACATGTAGGTTATATAGAGGTTACAAGGGATATAACGCGAATATAATGTCGATATAACGCACATATAACCTCCATTATGTACACAACGCTAAGTTTACACAATTTGTTTCTCCTCGTCTTCCACGGCTGCTTCCTCTTAGGTTGCGACATTTCCACTCTCATCTCCTCCAATGCTTTCAACAAAGCTGGGCACGATGCTGAAGTCAATCTTTACCTCCTCGACGATGCATTCTGCGCCATCGTCCACATAAAAACTTCTCTGGAACTCCAATGCCTCGTCATCGTCTTCTGTGCCGACATTCTCGCCATTGCCACTCACGATCTCACATGCTTAGAGACCTTTGAACCTTATTCGCCTCGGCCGCGAAGACTTCCATTATTCCACCGTTGCCTTCACCGGGCCCAATCTCCCGCGTTCCCTTTCGCCTCCAAAGACTCCCATTAAAGACTTTTCTCTGGAACTCCAATTTTTTATTGGGTTTGCCTTTTAAATGATGGACAATGATTTACAAAATTAATTTTAACATTGGAAACCATTTTATTAGTTGACATTGACACCCTTGAACTTGACCGTCCTCCATCTTTAGCTTGTCTTTTGATGCACTTCATCAATTGTGAGAACCATAAATATTGTCCCATTGCATATACTCTAGATGCCTTTTATCAGCTCACGAACTTATATTTAAGTTTCATGAGTTAGTGTCAACACTGTTTTTGGTTAAGGAGTTGCCCGTTAGAAGTTGTCGGTCACCGGAATTGAAATCTCGTCGTCCGCTTCGGAAGTACATTTAAGTTTTAGAAAAATATGAAATCAAACTGACCTCATATTTTCACAGTTTAAATGAAAGAGCACTATACCTCAAACCCTGTATCTATCCCGAAGAATAAACACAAAACTTGAGGATAAGACTCGATCAAATAAACTAAGAAATATATGACATATGTTTGGTCTGCAAAACCATTTTATTTGCTGACAATTTCACCTATTTAATATGAAAAATTAAATAAGATTTATTTTAAGTTGGGTTCGGAAAAGCTTCTTAGAAGGGCAAGCCCCTATAGTTAATTACATCTTAAATGACCGAAGCCACCTAAGAAAACTCTCGATAAAAATCAGGAAATATTGTCTTCAAAGAGTTCAAAAAGATAAAACTTTTCAACGAAATCAGACAAAGATGTGTGAAAGGGGAATCATTCAAATTTGGAACGTTTGTTGGTAGAATCCAAATGGGGAAGAACTAGGGGATGCCATAGACCCGGAGAAAAAACTTGGTGACTTCCTAGTTTATCCTATTATTTCGCTTAAGTTTCGAGGAGAAATTATTTAAATGTTTTATCCTGTCAATTTTATTTATTTAGGGCTTACACTCGCGTGAAATGATCACAAAAATAGCTTGAAAGATGTGAGGATTTAGGTCGCGATGGATGACAGCCTTGGAATCCTAAGACAAGTTAGGGCTTATATTGTACAGTGGAGCTATACGAAGGCCTAAAGATGAGGTGAGGATTTATGTTGCATAAGCAAACAACCTCGAAGTCCTATGACTTTATTATTTAATTCTAATGAAAGAATGATTTAGCTGGGGAAGACAAGTTTTGCTGTTGAAGATGGTTGTGCTGCCCACCGTGCTAGCTCCAAGCTCCTCGCCATGACGAGTTTAAGTTTTCTAGGGCGTTAGATTATGATGTCAAATCAAATGTCCCTATGGTTATAGTTCTTTTATTGTTATGGGGCATATTAAAGTTGATTAGAGCGACACCGGTCAGGATCCTACAGTTCCCTCGTTCCAATTCCATTATTTTCTATTGGATTCACTTAGTCAAAATGAATTTACTAAACTCAACTTAATGCGTTACATACTTTCATTTAGACCGTGCGAAGCCTCCTTTGCAACCGTAGGTTACCTCCTCCGAGGGATTCTCGATCATCTGATAGAGACGTCTTAATTTAGTTGTGATTGTTGTTTTGTGATGTTTGTAATTAAATTTTGAGTTGTCTTATATTTTGAATGTTGTGGCGGTGAATTTTATCTTGGTTGATTTTAATTTTGGTTTTGGTTTTGTTGTTATCCTAGCAATCTTGATTTTCTTGCAGGGTGTCATCGTTGTTTAACATGCAAGTTTTGTAAGCATAAGGATACAGTGTGGAAAGTATAGAAAAAGTCGGTACTGTAAACTGTAAAAGCGTATCTGACGAGTTTTCTCGTTCCACCACCTAAAACTCAAAATGCATGTAAGGGCATTTTATGTAAAGTGAAAAAAATAAGGTTATGGTGATATACCAAATCCTAAATCATATCTTGGTGAGCCCCTATTAATTCAATTAAAGATGATCTTATTAAGCGAGACATAGTGAGTTTAGTAAACCTCCATGGTATCCAACAGATCAGGAGAAAAAGCAGGTCCATACTTCCTCCTCACCGTCTGGTGAAAAGTCTCAAACTTATTTAAACTTATTATGTTGCTTAATAATTCATCCTGTAAATACCCGTAATGTTCAGTGAACATTGATGTTTCAATTATCCCTAAGAGTAAGGTAATCATCATTTGTCATTTAATTTGAGAATTATGTGGGTGACGACCCTTAAAAGGGGAAAGTTAATACTATTAAGACACTTAACCAATTTTAGCTTTAACTTGGGCTTGTAGTATTCAATTTCTAGTTACATTCACTTTTCTAATCCTCATTTAACCAAATTTGATTTAGCTTAGGTCACTACTAAGCCCTTAAGACCTTAGTGTATGTCTTAATCATTTTGAAAGAGATTAAATTTTAAGTGATAATAATTCATCATCAAAACATTTAAATGTCACTTTAACATCAAATAGGGGTATAAAAAATTAATGAGTTATTAACACCCAAAATAATACCCCTAAGTCTAGAATCATTTAATTTACTAGACCTCCAAATTTTAATAATTTAGGAAATTACAAATTTAACATTTAATAAGGAAAAATGAGATTGGCTTCTACCAATTAATCATTTGTGTTTTAGTCATCCAAATATGTTAATTAGGATAAAAAAAGTTACCCATTTCCCCTTCTTGAATTAAGCCTAATTCTCAAAGTTACACTTTTACCTCATAATTTATCAAAATGTAATTTAAATGACTTTAGAATTTTCATCCTACCTTACTCATGAGTCTATTAAAACATCGGAGGAGAAAATATGATTTCTCAAATTTTAATTAAATTTATATCATTATTGATATTCAAAGAAAAGTTCATATCTTGACAAATACAGAGCCTAATCCCTTGAAGTTTTTACTGGAGGTATACTTAGACTAGAGAACCATTTGGACTAAATTTCATGATTTTTTAGTGATGTTTGAATTATTACAATTATTTTAAGTTGTAGAGTGTTAATTAATTATAAAATATTTTAAATGTGGAAAATTAAGTTTTGTATTTTTATTAAATCTACCTTAGGTCAAAGAACCCAGAGAAATAAATTTAACATTTTTATGACTTTTATTTGAATTATTAGAACTATTTAAGTGAAAGGATAAGAAAAATCCCTTTTTAGCTTATAAAAATTCTTTTTAGCTTTAAAATTCAATATCTTCACTTGAAAAATTAGGAAAAATATTAAAATTACTCCTAAGTGCTTAGAAAATAATTTAGAACATTTCCATGCATTTTATCAATTTTATGATTTTTATTAATTTTTAATTATTTAAATATTAAAATGTGCTTAAAAATGAAATTTTTATTTTAATTAAAATTTTATTTTTATAAAATTCTCCTAATCACAAAGAGCTCCCAAAACTAATTTTTATAATTTTTTGAGTTATATTTTAATTAGTAAAAATCATTTTAGTGTAAAAAATGTCATATAACTTAGAAAATCAAGTTAAGCTATCAAATGAACTCTAAATTTTTTGAAATTTTTATGGGGAGTTCTGTAAACTTTAAACCACAGTGTAGAATCAAAATAAGGACATTTAGATGATCATTCTTCCCAAATTAATTTTATTTGTGTTTTAGGGTTTTGTGAGAGTTAAGTGTGTTCTAGATGACTTAGCCAATGAAAAATTCTCCAAAGGGTTTTCTAGTCACAATAAACCTTCCAAAACTTCTTTGGATTTTTCTAAGTAAAATGTTAATTATTATGATTTATTTATTCAAATAATAGACATAAACTTGAAAAATATGGATCTATGTCTGAGGTCTTCTCTGGCCTTGGGAAAATCAGAGAATATCCCCCATGACAGAGGCAACAAATGCAAAAATATCAAGCTATAGTGAAATGTACATGCATGTAGAGTTAAAAAACTCAAAATCATATTTCATTAATTAAAAATAAAATATGCATAAAAAAAACTTCAAACCATCTTCACATTATTCTCCTCTGTTCACTGAGCACTAGGGTGTTCTTCTTTTATTTTTGTGATTTTTCTACACTAAGATATTGATTTTTGAAGTTCTGGCCATTAAATAAATAAAATAAATCCCTATTTTTCTACTTAAACACACGGTGTCGCGTCAACCTACGGTGGCTCAGAAGCTCTTCGTGGCGTGCTCTGGTTGGATGCCGCCATCCACGTAGCCGCTGACTCGGCCTGCACTTTATGAACCACGCTCCCATCTGACGCAATCACAGCCCTCCATTTGATACAGGTGTGATCCAATGGTTTCGTGTCATCGTCCCCAACTAGTGTGAGCCCGTAACCGTTAACCTTAAAACCTTAAGATCTGCCTCATTTCTCAACCAAACAATCTCAGGTTTGATCTTATAGACTCTTTTAAGTGTAACAAACATATCCATACAGTAAACATGCCATTAAATCAACTCTAATCAAATAGAGAATCAAAATAGGCTCAGGAAGATGGGAAGTTCAATACCTTTGATTTGAGAAGGGAAGCTTCAATCAGAGGTGTTCGCCACGTTTGTGAAGGTCCAAGGAGGCTAGGGATTGAGCCTCTGGTCGTGGTGAGAGGTCTAGACCCAAATTCGATCAAGGCCAAATTTGGGTGTTGATCAAAGTCACGTGTAGAGGCTCTCTATGATAGGGTTTTGATGGGGCTTTGTCTTCTTTCACTATGGAGAAGGTATGGGTGAGTTTAATTTGATTTTTATGCACTGTGGAGGTGTGGAGAGTTTTTTCCTATCTCCGACAAGGATTTGAGCTCAAAAATTGAACTCCGGTAAGAGGAATTAGGGCAAAGAAGTCGTTGGGTTGCAGTGAGGAGGTCTCAAAGAGGTTATGGAGCAATTTAGAGTGGTCTCCTTGAGAAAATTTCAGCACTCCTCTCTTGGCCATGAAGGGGACATTTTATAGGCATGGCCGGAGAGAGGAGGTCAGGGTCTGATCATGTGTACAAAGGCTTACTTAGGTGGACGGTTGAGGAGCTCTAAAGAGCCATTGAGATGAGGTGGCCTCTATGGTTGAAATTGGGTTTGATTTGGCCTTGGGGCTCTTGATTTTGAGGTTTTTCGGTGACTAGGCCGGTCGGCAGGGCCAGGGGAGGTGGCCAGAGAGTCAGGTGATCCATGGGGAGGTTTAATTATAATTTACTCCCAATTGTAAGTGATGATGGGGGAGAGATTTGGTTAAGGCCCAAAAATGGGCTAAGATCCCTTAATTTAACGACCCATTGGTCCATAGCTCACCATGGCTTGTTTAAAGGGGTTTAGCCTGGTCAATAAGGTGTGTTTAGTGGTCGTGGGGACATTAATTTGGTGACTTTAGGATGGCTAAGTCAATTTTGATGCATGGGTCCAATTTGGGTCCAAATGGCTAAAAGTTGGGTTTGGGTTTGGCTAGACATGAATTTGAGCTCAATTGATTGATCAACATTGTGTATATAATTGTAATGAAGATTTTTGGTGAAGGATTGAAATGATTTTGAGTTCAATTGGAAGCTCAATATGAAGGGTTTTGAGATTTTGGTCAATTTGGGCAAGTTGGGCTAGACTTGGGTCTAGATTGGGCTAAGTCCAAATTGATGGTTGAAAATAGTCTATAGGAATGTAATGAAGAGTTTCAACTTAAATTGGGTGCCAATTTTGGGGTTAGGGCATTCAATGTAGTTGAATTTGGGGACATAGCCAATTTGGGGCAAATTTGGAGATTTTTGGATTTGGATCAAAATTAAGTGAAATTGAGGCTTCACCAAGGCCCATTGAAGGTCAAGTTTGATGTGTAGGAATATTATGAAGAGTTTTCAACATAAATTGTAGCAATTTGAGTAGGCTATGGGGTTCAACTTGGTGGGGTTAAGATGTAGCCAAAATTGGGGGTTTGACTTAGATCAAAATTAGGCCAAAGCATGGGCCAATTAAGCTTGGATTTGGTTTGGATTAATCAAATAAAAGATTAATTTGAGTTTAGGATTGATATTTGAGAAAATTGGACCCAAATTGATGGACATTTGAGGTGAATTTGAGGAGATTGGGCCTTTAAAGGCAATTTAGGGGTTTTGGTCAAAATGGTCAAATTGGCCAAATTGGGCTCAATTGAAAGGTCCAAATGGGTTTTAGAGGCAATTGGATTGATTTTGGAGGTTTTGGGAAAGTTTGGGGTGCCAAGGGTATTTTTGTAATTTTGGCAATTTTGGGGGTATTTTGGTAAATTTGGTATTTTTGGTGGTTTTGGGTAATTTGGATAGTTTAAAATGATTTTAGATGATTTTTGAATAATTTTGGGTATTTTGGGTGAATTTGAGGATTTTGGCTAAATTTGAGGTTTAAAAGGCATTTAAGTAATTTGAGGGAATTTATGGGCAAAAAGCCAAGTAGACTATTTTGATAGGGTTGGGGTACCAACCACCATATATGAGCTATGGACCAATGGAATCCTCTATGTACTGGTCTTAGCTAATCCCTAGCCTACGGTCAGTGGGTTTAGAGGATCATCTATATGAGTCTCCTAAAAGATCAAGGGATCAAAGTTAACAATTTTGGGTTTATGGTTGTGAGTGGATATAAGTGAATGAGTGCAAGTGAGTGCAAGTGAATGAACCAGCTCCAGACCAACACCTAGAGTCAACCCTAAGGGCAAACGGTTTAATGGGAACTCACCTTGAGCTCCCCCATATTGACCCCACCTACTAAGTGCTAGATGTTAGGACAAATATGTGGAACTTCAAGTTGAGCAAAGAGAAGTGTAGAATTTCTAATAGTGAGAGTTCCTTTTCTAGTTTTCCAGGAATAGTCAACATGAAAGTCCTATGGCTAGACCCTATGCTATTAAAGGGGAAAAACTAAACCTCAACCAAAAGTGAGGTCAACAGTTGTATTATGTTTCTAATTATAAATAGTTGCATGCAGCATGAGCGAGATTTCAAAGTTGTAAAAGCTTTATTCTATTTTGTTTATGTGTAGCTTTCATATGTAAAATTTTCATTTACATAGAAAAATTATCAATTGAAAAAATTTCTCATGAAATAAATCCTATAATTGTATTCAAATCATCTAAATAGTTCTAATGGACTCATCAGCGACAAATCAAATATTGTTTGAATCAGTTAAACTGTTCTTTTTATATTAAAAAAAGACAATTTCGCCTGAAATAGTTTTGTTGAGTTATAAAAAATACATTTAATGAAGAAATTTGTTCTTTTTTGCTTTCAAAACTAAAATTAAGTTTGGGCTAAAGATTGAGCTTGATACGCCACCAACAATTTTCATCAACCAGCACGAATCTCAGTGCAATTTTTTTAGCACGAACAGTCAAACTTCGATTACGAGTCATCCGGAACTCCGATTTCAGCAAAATTATAGTCAAACTGATCGGTTCGATGAAACAAACCTAATGATATAAAGGTTAGTCCAATCCGAGTCAAATCAAGCCCAGATCAAGTTATTAAATCGCTACAGGAGGATTTCCGGAGGCATTTGAAAGGTCAAAAGGATGTCGAATCTAGCGAGCTTATAGTCGAATCGAGCGTCTCGAAAAGAAGAATCCAACAAGCCCAAGATTGCTCAATTCCAACATCGTTAAGACACTCAAATGTCCATCAAACGTCATCTGATCAAGGGAAACTCTTCAGGCCGTCCGATCAAAATAGTTCATATTCCTGCATTAATTGCACTCAAAACACTATAAATAGAGCCTCACCCCTCACATGAAGGGGAGGAGGCTTAAGAGAGAACTTGAGGCTTTGAGAAGGTGCTCAAGTCCAAGATCATCCTCGTCATCGTCGATCGCCGTCGACCACCACTGACTGTCGACAACGACCGTCGACCACCGCCGACTACCGTTGAACGCCGCCGATCACCGCTGACATCCGTCAACCACCACTTACTAGACGTAATCAGTCGACGTTATAACGTGGAAATCTAGTAACCTTTTCCCGCCTGTGGGACAAGGGGCATCTGTAATCATCATCTTATAGTGGATTTTTACAACTGGGCCAGACCCCGTAGTTTTTCCCTTTTTACGGGTTTTTCACGTAAAAACTTCTGGTGTTATTACAGCTTGATTCATTTTCATTTGAGTGTGTGCTGAATTTTCGTGCAACGCTAAGACGATAATCCATTAATCTACCGCCGCGAATTTTCTAGCACGCATCAAGCTTAAATCATAACTCTTATTTATAACTTAAGATCCTAGTCAAATAAACTTAGGTTAAGATCCAACTCATTTATACTTTAAGCGTTGCCTAGGTTAGTTAATTAAGCTTCGTAAGCATCTCGTGGAATTAGCTCAATTTATCGGTCGACTGGATTGAATCTGTCGGGCAAGCACAACAAACACAATTTCTGATTTTAACCCACCGACCATCAAAAATTTTTAGCACAAAAAATCAAACAATTATCATCAGACCTTAAGAGCAAAAGTTACAAGAAAATCATTCTGATAAAATAAGGCATAAAAAAACACAACTTTATTAGGAACAAATAAAAAATAAAAAATTCCATCAAGGACACAAGGAAAGATTCAAATAATCGTCCAAGAATTCTCAGAATACTTTGATGGAATGAGAAAACTTTATGTTCAAATCTGCAACCCTACATGAATGAGC
>NEWO01000342.1:732965-743208 GCA_003013225.1 Phalaenopsis aphrodite | reverse complement strand
GAGAATTAAAAAAATAATTTAAAAATATGATATTATACATAGATTCTCTACTTCTTATCATCCTCAAACCAGCGGTCTAGCAGAAATATTAAATCTTGAAATAAAACAAATTTTAGAAAAAAATTGTATATCCCTATAAATTGGATTGATTTGTTGGATTAGATACTGCATTATGGGCATATAGAACTGCTTATAACTCTTATATGAATGTCCCCATATTGACTTATTTTGGGAAAAGATGCCAGTTACTAGTAGAATTAGAGCATAAAGCATTTTGGGCTATTAAGAAATTTAATTTTAATCTCAAAGAAGTTGGTGAGAATAGATTATTGCAACTCAATGAGCATGAGGAGATTAGAAATGAAGCATATGATAATTAAAAAATTTATAATGAGGAAATGAAAATATAACATGATCGGAAGATTATTAATAAGGTGTTTGAACCTGGATAAGAAGTTTTATTATATTATACAGGATTATGATTATTTCGAGGAAAACTAAAGCATAGGTGGTTAGGACCATTTAAAGTAATTAAAGTCTATCAATATAAAATTGTTTTTATTAAGGATCCTAAAACTGGAAAAATTTATAAGGTTAATAGGCATCGATTGAAACATTATTATGAAGGACACATACCACAATTTAAATAAGTTTTAATGCTAACTCATTTTTGCTAAACAAATGGTAGGTCATGCTTACAACATTAAACCAAGCACTTTGTGGGAGACAACTCATACATAAATCTCTATATTCTATATATTTCTATTTTTTTAATAAGTGTATTTATGTTTTACAAAATAATAGTATTTTTAAGTCCTACACAATTATATATATCATAAATTAAGACAAATATTGATATTGGAGAAAAATTTAGAGTCAAATTGAACGAAAAATTAAAGACACAAATTTGGCCTCTAGCGCCGACGACGCTCGCTTAATGAAGCATGGCGCTGACAGTGCCATCGAGAGTGGCGACATCATCCCGACAACTTTTGCAAGTGCAAAGCAGATTTGGCAGATTTTAGCGAGATTTTGCTCCTCAATAACAACTGAAAAGTGTTTTTAAAGTCCTAAAAACTGCCTTGGACATCCAGAATCTTCCTAACTTTGAATTATAAGGCTTCCAATTCCATAAATACTTCAAGGTATGGAGTTTTTAATAGATGAAAGTTTATCAGTTTTGATGCAAAGAGATTATATGGCAAAGTCAACACAAGGAAGAGCCTTATCAAGGAGAGAGGCTTTGTCAATCATGGATTGGGTAATCCAAATTCATAGATTTAGAAAACCATTATGTAGAGGAGTTGGGAAGTTCAGTGCTACACTAACATTGCAGTTGTAGTGTTTGTAGTAAAGGACTTTTACGCTAACATACATGGAGTTACCGAAGGAGTCATCTTTGTTTGAGGTAAGGCTGTACCATTTTCTCCAGCTCAAATTAATGATTTGTATGTCATAAAAAATGTTCAAGTCTATCATTTCAAAAATTTTATCCCAATAAGAGATATGATGCAAGAAGTATATATTTTTTTACGGATGAAAATGATAATTGAGAAATCAAAGATGAGGGATACGTTAGTTTCTCTGGTTCACTGCTTAATCCAATTTCTAAACAATGGCATTTCTTCGTATCTGCAAAATTACTCCCTTCCATTAAGATTAGTAGACTTATAAAGGAAAGTGTCATTTTAAACTATTGCATTTAAATGGAAAAACCCATTGATGCGAGGTTGATTATTTTCAAATCTCTTATAGGTATTATTATGAATGGCAAAATATATGAACTTAAGCATCCTTCTAATATTTTCTTACTTTGTAGTCAATCTCAAGTTCCATATGAAAGTTGGGAAAAAGTTTTATTACCTTGGGAGCCCATGATTCCTATTGATGACAATTCTATAGGGAATGGAAATGAAGCATTAGATGTTAATATTGATTATTCATAACATGCTTCAACACCATTGATGCCACCAATAATTGGTAGTTCAATGACTTTGGAGAAGAAAATGATGAAAATAGAAAGAGAAATTCAGAGTATTACGAATGAAATAGGAAATCTTAACTACCTTTTCAATCACCTAGATTGGAGAATGAAGGAAAACTTTGATCATACTGGGATAATTGAAGCAGGATTGGAGCACATGTTTAAGAAAAAGGCTGGATCGATGAATGTTTGAGTGATTAATCCTTGCACCAACCCTTCTAGAATTTGTTGTCCATTACCAATCTTTGAGAGATATTAGAGGAGAAGAAAGTAATTAAGATGAGGCAGAATAGCTGAAGAAGTTGGACTCTTTAGTTGTTTAAAATATTATGTTTTTAATGTAATTGTGTGGATTTGATTAACCTTACTTTGCTTTAGAACTATATTTACATTAATTGTGTATAGTTTTGTGTCAGTGTTCTAGTGTTGTGGCTTGATTTTGACGCTAAATTATTATGTAGTTTATTTTAAGGATGAGGAAGTGTGATTTAAAAAATGTATTTGTAAAAAGTGTATTTTAATATATAAAATTTAATTTAGTGTTGTTGGTGAAAATGCTTGTTTGTAAATTATTTTAAGATGAAAATTAATGTTCAAAAAGACTAAATAAACTTTGGAGTAAATTGAGAGAAAAATGAAATTTAAAAAAAAAATCAAAATATTAAGTTTTTTGCCACTAGCGTCGACGGTGCCGGCGTAGGCACCGACATTGCCCTCGACCCGAACTGACCCAAACACCCTTAAAGTTAATGATTTGCAAAGTAAAATGCCATTTTTAACCTTTGAGTCACCTTCAACCTCTGGTATTTTTAGGCAAATAAAGTTTGGGATTCATCTTCTCTAAGTAAGAGCTACACTTTGAACTCAAAATTTTTAATTTTCACTAGGGAGTGGGAGCTCTAGAGTGAGTTACCGTATCCTCCCAATCTAACCAAAGAATTAGGGATCAAACTTTGGATTAGTTAATGTTCTTTATGTAGTTGAAAGAGTGTAAGGAATATGATTGATCCTATTTGGCACAATAAAATTTCACATATATTTTTAATGATGTTAATTTCTTCAGAATCCATATACTTTTTGTAAATGGGAAGGATGCTTACTTAAAGTTGAACTCTTCATCACATAAACTTTGTTTAGATTAAAGAATTTTAATTTTGAAGTTTAGAAATTAGTTTAGTTAACTTAGTTCTTTTACCTACATTTTATTTAGCAAACACTCAATTACTTTAGATTTGAATATCATACTTACATTTTGAAGTTTAAATTGTGTTTTATATTATAGTCTTAAGAAATTATTCATATGCATTTCCAACTTCCCTATGGGATTGATATCTAGGACTCCATTAGAGCCCTTTATTACTTGAATGATACAAATGCTTGCGTTATTTTTAAGGGTTAGGCAGTTTAAGTATTTCAAAAGATAAATTATTATTTGTAAGGTTATTTTTATTTAGATTTGAATTGCATATTTAATGTTAGCACTACAGTGTGTGCTTTATAATATTGGAAAATATTTACAAAAAAAATACACAACAAATCTGCCAACATCAAGTTTTTGGTGTCGCTGTGGGGGAAGTAATGAAAAGCAACATTAAACTATTTTATAATTTAGAACATTTTATTTTAACTCAAAAACTATTTGTAGTTTACTTTAAATATTTTGATATTTTAGTACATTTTCTTATTTTAATTTCTTATAGGGTTTGTTTATGCGTAGTTTAAGATTTAAAAATTTAGTAACTTATGATTAAAAGTTTGATAGAACAATTAGAAAAATTTGAAAACAACATTTGAGATAGATAATTCTAGTAGAATGGCTTGCAACTCAATTTATTTTGGAAATGAACATCATCAGAGCCCTTTAAGAGATTATGTTAACCCTACAGTAGATGAAATTCATTTAAGTGTGCAAAACTTTACTGTAGATTCCAATTTATTTGAGTTTAAACTTGTTTTTATCCAAATGGTACAAAATAATCAGTTTGTGGAAACACCAACTGAAGATCTTAACTTACACCTTGCTAGTTTTCTAGAATTGTGCTAAATTTAAATATTATGGAGTGTTTAATGTTACAATCAGACTTAGATTTTTTTCTTTTTCACTAAGACCTAAAGTTAAGATGTTGTTAAATTTTTTAGCACCTAGATCTATCAAAACTTAAGGAGACATAACACAAAAAATTTTATCTAAATATTTCCCAACCTCAGAAATTGCTAAGCATAGAAATGATATTAGACATTTTTATCATTTTGAGGGGGGAATCAATTTATGAAGCTTGGAAAAGATTTAAAGATCCCCTTAGGAAGTGTCCACACTAAGCATTGCCTAATTAGTTAATAATTCAAACTTTTTATAATGGATTAATTAGATCTCTTAGATCGATAATTGACACTGCTAGTGGTAGATCATTAATATCAAACCATTTTGTGAAGCATATAGAGATAGCAACAAATAATTTTCAATTGCCTCTAAAAAAGGTAAATTCAAAAAGAGTAGCTAGTTTTCATGATTCTGATGCAATATGTATATTGGCTACCTAAATAGTTGTTATATCAAGGAAGATAAAACAATATGGATTGAATTACTCTCAGACACCATCTGTGCTTGAGAAAAACACACTAGGATAAATGATACAAGCTCAATCTTCTTATGATACTTTCAAGGCAATAAGTAATCGTTCTAACAATCCTTATGTTAATTATTATAATCCTGGTTAGAAAAATCATCCAATTTTTAGTTGGAGTCACAATAACTATAATGTTGTAAATTCACAATTGGGAAACAATGTTGTGACCCATTCAAAAACTCCAACAATCAAGGAAATTCAACTTATAAACCTAATTACCCTCCAATTTTTAATAGTAATTTACAGAATAAGGAGAATAAATTATCTATGGAAGAATTAATAATACAAATTGGACGTCAATTATAATGTCAAGGTGCTATAATTATAAACATGGAAAATTCATTAGGATGTATTGCTACTGCACTTAGCAATAGACCTCTAGGAATGTTGCCTATTAATGTTGAAGTAAATCCTAAAGATCAGAACAAAGAGTGAATTAAGGCTATTCAACTGAGAAGCAGAAAAAAATTGGAATTAAAGTTCAAAAAGAAGTGGAAGTTGAAGGTGAAAAAGATGAGCTGGAAAATGAAAAATTTGGTGAATTTTTTATTTTGTGTTAGAATGTCTTATTCCCCCACCTCCATTTCATTAAAGATTGAAGCAAAAAAACAAAGATAACCAATTTTCAAAATTTTTAGAGATGTTGATGAAACTAACTATAAACATTCCATTTATTGAAGCTTTGGAACAAATGCTAAGTTTTGTGAAGTTTATGAAAGATATACATAACAAGAAAAGGAAGTTTGTAGACAATGAGACTGTTTTAGTTATTGAAGAGTGTAGTACTATAATTTAAAAAAATCTTCCTAAAAAAATTAAAGATCGTGGTAGTTTTACTATTCCTTATTCTATTGGAAAAGCTTTATGTGATATAGAAGCTAGTATTAATCTTATGCCTCTATCAATTGTCAAAAGTTGGGTTTAGGAGAAATTTCACCTACAACTCTAACTCTTCAGTTAGCTGATCGTTTGATTTCCTACGCTAAAGGAGTTATAGAAGATGTTTTGGTAAAAGATGATAAATTTATCTTTTATATGGATTTTATTGTGTTAGATATGGAGGAAGACAATGAAATTCCTATCATTTTAGGAAAACTGTTTCTTGCCACTAGATGAGTTTTGATAGATGAGTAGAAAGGAGAACTACCTATGAGAGTTAGTGTTCAAGAGGTTACGTTTATTGTTACAAAATCAATGAGATACCCTGAGAAAGAGAAAGATATTGAATGCTTCAGAATGGATATTAATGAATATTTAAGCCATGAATATTTTATGAAGACATTGAAAAGAAATTTGAAAAGAAATTTGAAAAACAAAATATTTTAAATGTCAAGATGAGGATAAAATTCAAGATGAATCTACAAAAGTTTGTAATGAAGACTTGGATTGTGTTTAGGAACTATTTGAATTATTAGATCCTGTAGAAAATAACAAGAATTTGATTTCATCCATTGAGAAACCTGGTGAACATGAAATGAAAACAGTTCCTACACATTTAAATTTTGAATTTTTAAGAGATTTATCCACGTTACCTGTTATTGTATCCTAAAAATTTACTAATACACAAGAATAATAGTTTTTGGAAACTTTAAGATGATATAAGAAAACTTTTGGAAGGAAATTATTTGATATTAAAAGAATCAATCCTTTAATTTGTATGCGTAGAATTGTAATCGAAGATCATCATGAACCAAGAGTTGAACCTAAAAGGAGATTGAACCTTATGATGAAAGAAGTGGTCGAGAAAGAGTTTTAAAATGGTTAGATGCTGGAATAATATATCAGATTTCAGATAGTGCTTGGGTGGGTACAATTCACTGGGTTCCTAAGAAAGGAGGTATGGTTGTTGTGGCAAATGAAAATAGTGAATTAATACCAATAAGCCAAGTCATTGGATGGTAAATCTACATATATTATATAAAACAAAATTTCACCACCAGGAAGGATCACTTTCCTTTATCATTTTTGGACCAGATGTTTGATAGATTGGTTGGGCATAGATATTTTTATTTTTTAGATGGCTATATTGGTTATCCTCAAATACCTATTGTTCTATAGGATCAAGAGAAAGAAAATTTACTAGTCCTTATGGAACTTTTACTTTTTGGTAAATGCCATTTGGATTATGTCACATGTGTGCAACATTTCAAAGATGTATGATGTTAATTTTTAGGGATTTAATTAAAAAAGGGATTGAATTCCTTATGGACTAATTTTTTGTGTTTGGAAATTCATTTGAAGTATGTCTAAATCATTTAGAGAAAGTTCTAGAATGATTTGAAAAGATAAATCTAGTGTTACACTAGGAAAAATGTCAATTTAGGGTTGTAGGAGGAGTTATACTTGGGCATATAATTTCAAAAAATGACATGGTAGTAGATCCTGTAAAAATATAGGTTATATATAACCTAACTCCACCTACTACTGTAACAAGAGTTAGGTGTTTTTAAGGACATGCTAGATTTTATAGATGATATATTAAAGATTTATCAAAAATTATGAAGCCTTTATGCCAACTTCTAGAAAAAGATACAAAATTTGATTTTAATCAAGAGTGCCTTAAATCCTTTGAAACATTGAAGGAAAAATTGATCACTATTCCTAAAATTTTTTTACCTGATTGGGAGCAATCCTTTGAACTAATTTTCAATGCATGTGATTATGCAATTGGAGCTATTTTTGGGCAGAGATATGAGAAGAATTTTAAAGTTATATATAATGGTAGTAAAACTCAAAATGATGCTCAAATTAATTACACCACTACTGAAAAAGGGTTATTATCAATTGTTTAAGCTTTCAATAAGATTAGATCATATCTAATTAAAGCTAAATGTGTTTTGCATGCTGACCACTCAGCTAAATGTGTTGTGGAGCAGGAAGAAACATTATTTAGTCAAAAAAAGTTAATGAAAATTTGCATGATGAAAAACATTATACTGTTAAAGGATGGGAAATATTGTGGTTATGAACTGTTAAAGCAAAAAGAAAAGAAACTCATTCATGATGCAATATTCTACTTTTCGGATGCCCATATTTATACAATCAATGCAATGATTTAGTAATGAGAAGATGTGTGCCTCATAAAGAAGTTCAAGAAATTATCTAAAAAGGTCATGATTCTGAATTTGGAGGACATTTTGGGAATGATAGAACTGTTCATAATATTTTACAATTTGGATTTTATTGGCCTACTCTATTTAGAGATGGTAATATATATACAAAAAATGAGTACGGTGTCAGAGAGTAAGTAATATTTTAAAAGGAAATGAAATGACTCTAAATTTTAATTTTAAAGTTGAAACTTTTTATGCTTGGGGATTCAATTTTATGGGACATTTTTTACCTTTAGTTTAAAATGTATATATATTGATTGGAGTGGATTATGTATCAAAATGGTTTGAACCAATCATCTTACCTCGATGTGATGCTCAAAGTGTTTCAATATTTTTAATCAAAAATAATTTTGCAAGATTTGGAATGCGGAGAATAATCATTACTGATGAAGGATCTCACTTTAGGAATGCAGGAACTTCTAAGTTGGTGGAAAAATATAATATTATGCATAAGATTGCAATTGCTTACCATCCCTAGACTAGTGGTTTAGCAGAAGTATCTAATCGTGAAATTAAAATTATTTTGGAAAAAAACTGTAAATCCTAATCAAATGTATTGGTCTGCTAGATTAGATAATGTATTATTGGCTTACAGGACAACTTATAAGACACTTATAAGAATGTCCCCATATAGATTAAATTTTTAGAAGACATGTCCCTTACCAATAAAATTGGAGCATAAGTTTATTGGGTTACTAAGGAGTTCAATTTCAATTTACAAGATACCGATGAGAAAAAAATATTGCAATTGAATGAGCTTGAAAAATTAAGAATGAATCTTATGATAAAGCCAGGACGTATAAGATGAAAATGAAAGAATGACTTGATTGGAAGGTAATAAAAAAAGAACTTGAGCCTAGACAAGAAGTTTATTACATAACACAGGATTGAAATTATTTCTTGAAAAACTGAAGTTGAGGTCGAAAGGGCCATTCACAATTGTAAGAGTCTATCCCTGTGGATCTATTAATATTAAACATCTCAAGACTGGAAATATATTTAAAGTGAACAAGAACAGACTGAAACCATATTTTGATGGTCAAAGACCAGCTTTGAAAGAGAATTAAATGTTGGGTTACCCATAGTAAAGACTCGGAATGTCAAGATGACGACATTGAACCAAGCACTTTTGGGGAGGCAACTCATATTTATCATTTTTTATTTTGCTTATCTATTTTTTTTGGAGTGTTATATATATATATATATATATATATATGCAGTTATGGTAAAGAGTCTATCGGACGTCTCTTCTTTGAATGTTCCTTTTCCCACATTGTTTAGCAGATGGTTGGGAATTTCTCTAAAGTTAAATGTTTGCATACTTTTACTTTGGAAGGCATATTGGATGCTTGGAAGACTTCACATAAGTTCAATAAAAACCTTCTGTCATTCCATTTAGTGGTTTTATGGTTCTTATGGTTAGCTAGAATTGGACATAAACATGTCAATTCCCCCGCCCATCCTTCCCTCACTGTCTCCTACATTCTCTCTTATTTTTTTAAAGTTGTGCGCAGTTTTGGAAGATCATTAAATAGTTCTGCTATTGCTAAAGGTATGGGTAGAAGTCCTCTACTTGTTAGATGGCAACCCCCTACACATGGTTGGGTCAAGGTCAATATTGGTGGGAGATGGTCCCCTATTTCTGTTGGTGCGGGGTGGTGTTTTCATAAATTTTTTTGGAAACATAATTTGTTATGTCTCCTCTCCTATTTATGCTCAAAGCCCCATAGAAGCTGAAAGGTGGGTTATTCTATTTGTTGTTCATATCCCTGTGATTTATAATTTCACCTACTAGAACATTAAAACTAATTCAATGTGTATTTATAATATGATTACTAGGAGCACTGCTCCCCTATGGAATTTACTTTACCTATTTAATCTTATATGGCATCTGTTATCTATTCATTCTCTGCAGGTTCATTTTTCCTTCATACATAGGTAGGGCAATGCCCCAGAAAATTATTTGTCTAAAATGGGCCATGCAAGTATCTGTGTTGGCCTCTACCCCACTTACATATTAAAGCAATTCCTGCTTGGGGTTAAATTGGATTCCTCATACATTAGTGCATGATCTTCTGTTTCTATGACTTTTTTATCTGTTGGTTTCTCACAAGTTCTCACTGTCAGCATACTTTAAGGCTCTCATTAATTTTGTTACTTCGTTTTGGCACTGCAGTTATAATGAGTTGTTTGGATCTTACTATATGGATGTATTGTTTGCAAATTCATTCGGGTTTCTTCTGCTCCCAGCAGTTTGGATGGGTTTTTCTTGGCTTTACAACTCCTTTTGCATCTTCCTTTTTGTTTTCATTTCTTTTACTTGTCTATATGGAGTATACATCTTTTGATTGGTATACACTTTGGTTAGGACACTTGTAATTTTGAGTTTATTTTTTTGCATGGAGTTATAAGGTGGGGAGACGAACCCCTAGGTTTTTCATTTTTTTTTTAGGTTTTTAGTGGGGATCCTCTCTTCCTCCCCTTTTTTGTAACCTTTGTTTTTTTTAATGAGTAGGGAT
>NEWO01000342.1:686409-703065 GCA_003013225.1 Phalaenopsis aphrodite | reverse complement strand
AAGAGAAGGAGGCACAAGAGTCCCTTCCCAAATATTTAAACAGAAAAAACTCTAATGAAAGGAAGAGCTACAAGGTCTCCTCTCAACAATAACTCTAAGTAGGAGGTAGTAGAAGGGCAGGCCTATTACCTTCTCTCAATATATGGGAGTATGAGGAGCTTATGCCCTCTCGTAAGGATTGAATCTTTCTGATCCACTGCATCAGGTACCATGGAGTAGGTAACCTCCCTTCAATGATATCAATTAGGGCCCTGGAATCTGATTCTAAGATTATTGAGGTGAAACCACACTTATGGACCATAAACATAGCCCAAAAAATAGCCAATGATTTAGCCTCCAAAGGATCCTTAGCACTAACAGGAGAATAAAAGTATAGTAAACACTTTCCATTATTACTTCTGAACACCCCTCCAATACCAGCATAAGGATTAGAAAAGCTACCATCAGTATTAACTTTAATTCCACCCTTTGGGGGAGGAACCCACTGGATAAGTGCATACTTGATTTTTCTGGGAAGACTGTGGGATGTACTGTGAAGGATTTCAGGAAGCTTCCCATGACAGTAGAATTTCTGCAGGTAGCTGATGCAGTTGGTAGCAATGGTAGCAGCTGCCACCCAGGTATCTTCATATTTAAGCTTGTTCCTAGCCATCCATATAAACCAAGCTGTGATGCAAGGAATTGGGGGTAAGATTTGGGCCTGCCAATCCTTCCAGCTGAGAGAGAAATCACTCCAGGACAGTTGAACAGTTTCTAACTTCATTTTGGGAATTAAACAGTTCCAAACCTGTTTAACTGTGGAACATTCAAAAGATAAGTGCTGAATAGTTTCCTCTTGGGATTTACATAACCCACATCTAGAAAGACCTCTCAAACCTTTTAACTTCAGTGTATCATCTGTGGGCAGACAACCATGGAGTAATCTCCAAGAGAAAAATGACATGGAAGGGGATAGGAATTTATTCCACACACATTTGCTTCAAATGACTCTTTATTGAGGAAACCAGAAGTTAGCTATGGCTGCAGATAAATACTGGGACACCGTCATTTTTATAATCAGTTTATCTTTACTTTCACTATCAATGCTGCTTTTCATTACTTTCTGTAAAGTTCTGTTATCCAGTATATTCTGTAAAGCTTGCTGATTCCAATCACCATTGAACCATAACTCAGCCACCTGAGTTGCAGGATTAAAAAAAGATTTAGATGATGGGTTGATTAAACCCTCACCAGTCCAATTATCCAACCAAATATTAAGCTTGCCCTCTCCAACTTCCCAGATAAATAGGTTTTTAGCCTGTGACCCTACTTTCAACATATTGGTCTAGGTCCTGGAATCTCCAAGTCTTTTAATGACAAGGGAGGGGTGCATCTCTCTACAGTATTTTCCCATCAAAAGGTTATCCCAAAGAGACCTCTACGCTCTGAACATCAACCAAAGCTTACAGAAATTGATTTGAGAAATTTGTTTGATACTTTTGAAACCCATCCCACCAGCAGTAGTACTTCCACACAGCTTATGCCAACTGGTCCAATGCATTTGTTTCCTCTGACTTGCCCATAGGAATCTATTTAAAATTCTTTCCAGAGTTAATTGTGTTGACTTCTTCATTACAGATACCTGGGAGATATAGGATGAAAGAGCTATCAAGACACTTTTAAGAAGAGTAACTCTACCCCCATTGGAAAGGAATGAATTCGCCTAGCAGTTTAGTTTATCCTGAATTTTGGTGATACAATCATCAAATTGAACTTGTCTTGTTTTCCCCTTCAATAGCAAAGTACCCAGGTATTTTATTGGCACAGAGCTAGACCTGAAGCCACTAAGGTCAGCAATCCAATGCTTAAGTTCAGGTTTAAATTTTTTGCTAAACACTAAAAGGCATTTCTTAGTATGGAATTGCATACAAGAACATTCCTGAAACTTCTCAAGGCATTGAAGAACCAATTTAACAGCTGGTTTGGTTGCTTTGGAAAAAATAATAACATCATCAGCAAATGCTAAATGATTCACAACTACGTTAGATCTATGACTGTAGAGTGTATGAGGGGATGAAACCATGAGCTGATTCAATAGTTTAGAGAAGTAATCAAAAGCAATGATGAAGATAGTAGGAGATAGTGGGTCACCTTGATTGATTCCTCTATATGAGGTGAAGAAACATGAGTTTTACCATTAATAAACACTGATTGAGAGTTGTTTCTTAGCCATCTATGTATCAGCAAGATAAATTATTCAGTAAATCCCTTAACATACAGCACTTCGTCAATGAACTCTCAGTTGATGGTATCATAAGCCTTTCTAATATCCAATTTATGTATTAGGTTCCCACCTTTGTAATGCTTGTCCAAATCCAACACTAATTCTTGAGCCAGCAGAACATTCTCTACTATGTTTCTCCCTTTAATGAAAGCTGACTGGTTCTCACAAATGAGCTTGGGAAGGAGGGGTTGGAGTCTTTTGGAGATCACCTTACTAATCATTTTAGAGATCACATTTGTAAGGTTAATAGGCCTAAAAAGATCCCAAGAGAGAGCAGAAGAAGTTTTGGGAATTAGAGTTATAGTGGAGCATTTAAAATAGTTGGGAAGATTCAAACCTCTGAAGAAACCTTGGGCAGCCTTAATAATGTCATCTTTAATGATCTTCCATGATTTCTTATAGAAATCAACAAAAAATCCACCAGGACCAGCTACTTTGGAGCTATCAATGGAAGTCAAAGCAGACCAGATTTCCTCTTCCCCAGGAATAGATGCCAGGTCCAGTCCCCTAATGTAGTTCTCATCCCTGCAAAACAAATCCCCTTGGATGGGGGGCGTAAAAATAGAAGGTTGGTTAAAGAGTGCTTTGTAGTAGTTAACAACACTGGCATCAATCAAGTCTTCAGAATGGAGCCACTGGCCATCAGTCTCCTTAATCTTATGTATTGTATTGCATTTTCTTCTAAAATTGATACAGTCATGAAAATATTTTGAGTTTTTATCACCTTCACAAAATCTGGTCTTAGCAGCCTTTTGGGCAAAGAATTCCTCTTGCATACAGATGGCATTCATCAAATTTTCATTAGCTATCAATAAATCCTTCTCCACATCAGGGTTGTTCTCTAATTCGGCTTCCAGATTAGTAACTTGTTTTTCAGGCTCCACTACATTTAAATTGTTGTTTCCCATTGTTTTCCAATTCCAGTTAGATAAATGCCTACCTAACTTCTTTTGCAATTGCCATAACTTAATCAGAGGGTTGGAATGATGAAAGTCCCTCCAAACCAATGAGATCTGAATAAGGAAGTCTCTGTGGGAAGACCACATGTTTAGGTATCTAAAACATGGCTTGTACTTAGCATTAGATGCTAGAATTTTCAGCAGCAGGGGTTTATGATCCGAGCCTGTCATGCTGAGATGTTGCACATAAGTGTGAATAAACTCACTAAGCCACATAGAATTCACAAAAATTATATCTAACCTTTCCCAAAGTTGACCCCTCCTCCAGGTAAACTTTGGACCAGAAAAACCAAGGTCATATAGACCAGCCAGGTTGCTTTGATCATTGAAGTAGTTCATCTTGTTGAGGTCAGGGGGTTACCTCCCAACTTTTCAGAAGGTACATAAATGCAATTAAAGTCTCCACCAACCATCCAAAAAGAGATACAAGAGCTACTAATAGCTATTAGACTATCCCAAAGCTCCTTTCTTGCACTAGGAGAACACCCAGCATAAACAAAAGTGGCCAGACCTGCCTGACTCCCAACTTGAAGCTTACTTTGGAGAAATTATTGATGATCCCACAGTATGCTACAAGTCACCTCCTTCCAATGTAACATCCAGATCTTGTTATTCAAATTAGAGAGATATAAAAAGCTAGGGAATTTATTTATAATTCTCTGGGAATTTTTAGAGACCATAGGCTCCAAAATAGCCATCAAACAAAATTTATACATCCTATTCAAGGTCATTAGTCTGTTAAGGGATTTAGGATGTGTCGATTCCCTAACATTCCAACAAAGAATATTCATCATCCAATAGATACTGATTTACCCCTCCTTCTGACTTTAGCCATATCCTCAAGAGCTTCTTTATGAGATTTTCTATCCCTGAGAATGTAACTTCCCCCCTATTCAGTATTCAAGACTTGGAAGCACTTTTTCTTTTTCTTTGATTTTTGGACAAGCCATTCATCCTCCAGGGTTGTCTACAACCCCTCAATTAATGTTGTGTTAGTATCCCCTACAGGAGTATCATTCCAATCAGTGTTTAGTACTTGAGTGATTGTCTGGTTGTAACAAGGATGGTCAGCTTCTAAAAAGGCATTAGCTTTGACATTAACATCCTGCTGGTCATCAGTTTCTACTTGGGCAGGGTTGATGCCCTGATGGCCATCATCCTCATTGCCCTTGGTAAAAACCTGATTAACTGGATTAGCATAATCCTCTTTTTCTCAAGTGCCCATCATCAACAGAGAAATGATCAACCTCTTTAGAAGTCCCACCAGTAGATCTTCTGAGATGGGGATGGATTTTATAACATTTGCTATCAGTATGCCCAAACATGCTGCAATGGAAACAGTAGTATGGCTTTTGTTCAGCAACTATCCTTTGTCAATTGCCATTATGCTCCGTCCCCAACCAAATTTCCTCCACAGCAGGAAGGGTGATGTCCCTTCCTACTAATATTCTGGCAACTGAAGGTCTGGAAATGTTGTAAGTAGGGACATCCAGCTTCAAAGGTTTCCTCAGTGCTTGTCCAATATTAAACAGAACTTTATGATTAAAGAAGTGAAGCTTTAACCCTGGAAGTTTGAACCAAACAGGAACTACAGGCAGCTCCTTGCTCGGCTCAAATTCAGTGGACCATTTCAAGATCTTCATAGTAATACCATCAATCTGTAAAATCTATTTGAATAATACTCTAGCATAATCATCTTCTCTTGACAGTTTAATAAGGATGTGCCTGCCATCAATGAGACCCACCCTCCAAGCACCTTTGAGTTTAATGCCATCAAAGAATTTTCTAATGGCTTCCATTGTCGGATGTCTTAGTTGGAACTTGCCTATAAGAGTAAATTTATAGACCTCAGTTAGGTTCTGGATGTCTAAATCATTATAAATGATAGCCACTTTCCCATTCTTCCTACTCAGAGGTTTTATAAATGGGTCAGCATCTGTTTTATAAACACTGTCCCTTGAGCATGAAACTAGTGAAGTTCCCTAAGCAAATAGAGATGAGCAACAAAAGAAGGACTCTCAATCAATCGCCATACCAGAAAAAGTATTTAAGCAAATGGTGAAACAAGTTTGGGAGACCTTAACACAATCTAAGGGTGGTGCATTGATTTTGAAGGGTAGACCTTATCCAGAGGAGTTTGATGTTGTACCCTGCTCTAAGGGTTTTGTGTCCCTAAACTTTAACATATTTTATGGGACAAGAAATCACAGACAATACATAGCACATTTTCAAGCCAGTTGTGGTAATACCAGAGATAACAATGCCTTACTTTTCTAAAAATTTGTTAGCTGCCTATCAGGAATCACTTTCGATTGGTATGTCAACTTACCTAACCGATTAGTTAAACTATTTGCCAAGTTAGAACAATTTTTTTTTTAAATATTTGTCGGATTGCAACATCATGTGTCTATTTGAGATCTCATAATGGAAAAACAAAAGCCCAAAGAGACTTTAGTAGACTATATCTTAAGGTGAAGAAACCTTAGCATGAAATGTGAATCAGTTACAAGAACATCCTGCAATTGAGATTTTACTCGAAAGCATTCATGGGCTAGTGGCTTTCATGCTCAAGGGACTCACCATCAAATCCTTTGAGAAGCTACTCAACAAAGCTAGTAATTTTCAGGAATAAGTCAAACACATGAATTCCTATAAGAAGTCTGAGATGTCCAAGAGGACCAGAATATTTGGAAAGAAGTCTAGAACAGTAGAAATAGTAGATAAAGGAAAGTAACCGATGAAGATACATACAGAGAATTCTCAGTCATCATCGCAACATGCTCGATAACAGACACAACAAAATAGCCAGTCTAGCCAGCAAATGCCTCGGGGAGGATCATATCGAACATAAAATAAGAAAATGTCCATTGCGGAATGAACGAAGGTGGTGTATTCCTTCAAAGACGAAGCCGTACCCAAAATGTTCAGAAGCTTGATGAAAAAGCCTGAATTTAGATTACCAGATCCAAAGAAACCTGAAGAGGTCGACAAGAAAGATCAACCTAATTATTACTCATATCACAGATTGCTTGGTCACACCGTTAAGGAATGTTTTATTTTCAATGATTGGCTTGAGAAAAACCTTAAAGAACTAAATATAATGATCCTGAAAGCATATTTAAAAGAACTTGATAAAGATTTCATAAATATGATTTCGGGCTGAACCAATCTCTCCAATTGATCCATATACTGGAAAATATGGATGGAGTACAGTTTGGAGCAATTTTTTTATGAAAATACCGTACTAGATCTAGAATGCTTTAAGACAAACCTTCGTTCAGAGCCTCTAGCCTGCCAAGCTCGAGATGAATATTTCACCAAAAGATCTGTTATCGTCAAAGAAGAAGAAGAAAAAGAACACCACCACGAAGACTGATAGCACGACGGGTAGGATAGTGGCTGCCTCTACTATATTAGTTGTCTCGATTTTGAGGAAGAAAATCCTCAAACCCCCGACCGTATATGATTATCTTTTTGTCCCTTTGAGGTCTTATAAATATAATGATTTTGATTTTGGCTACGTTTTAGCTATTTTTAGTGATAACTTAATCGATTGTGACCAATCTAACTTTGAACTCGATTCCCAAAATGATCCTGAAATCATACTTCAGTCTGATGAACTCGCTAACAAAACCAAAGAAGACATCGACAATACTGCTTACGATAGGGCCAGAAGTGAGGAACCAATCCTTAAGCTCCACAGTGCATCGTTTACCATAAATTTAGATCTTTCCCACAAATAAGAAATACCAAAAGATTTTATAATCATATCTGAAGAAGAAATTACATAAGTGAACTTTAGGAGTAGGAGAGTTTTACTCCCGTGAACAACTCTCACAGATAAAGGAAAGAAAATATTAACTCGAGAAGAGCTACCTCCACCTCCATTAGTGGAAGAACCACATAACCAAGAGAAAATTGGAGGATCATACAAAGTGGATTACAATGTACTAGCTCATCTTAAGATGTTGTCGGCCAAATTAAGCATCTACGATGCTCTAATCTTATCAAAGGAGATGAGAGAGTCTCTGGTTACAGCTTTGCTTGACCTAGAGATTTGATTAGCCTAGTTGGCTAGCACATCCTTAGATGAAGTTTGATCAATGAAAGAATAGTCTGTCACAACCTTCTTAGATGAAGACGCACTGCTCGATACCGCTGACCAAAATTGTTCACTCTATATCTTTGTTAACATCAGCAGATTTTTCTTGTCTAGAGTTTTAGTAGATCCCGCAGCATCACTCAACATGATGCGTCTTTGAACATTGGGCTATTTGGAAATTGAAGCTCCGGAGCTTACAACCCATAAAATGATGCTAAGAAGATTCAACCAAAAGGGGGAACTAGTAACAACTGTTGTTGGAAGCTTAGAAAAGCCTTGGGAGTGCTGCTTGGGCTTTAAATTTGTTGTTTGGGGGTTGTTTGAGAAGTAAGATTGCTGCCCATTGCTAAATAAGAGTTGTTTGGAGTGTTTGAAGGTTGTTGGAGCTCTGCTGGAGCCTTAGGAGTGCTGTTGGAAACTTAGAAACACCTTACAAGCGCTGCTTAGGCTTTAAATTTGTCGTTTAGGAGCAGTTTGAGATGTAAGACTGTTGTCCATTGCTAATGAAGGGTTGTAGAGTGTTATCCAATGTTTCTACTCACTGCCTAGCATTGTAGGAAGTGTTATGACCATTTTCCAATGCTTCTATTTGCTACTAAATGTCGTAGGAAGCCACCTAGTAGTTATCTACCATCTTTTGGAAACCATGTAGTTGCTGCCCACCTCTGTTCAGGTTCGTAGGAAGCCGCATATGTGATGCTTATTGCTGTTTGGGTTCATAGGAACTCATACAGGCATTATTCAAAATTCCTAGCTGTTCTCTGGAGTCGTAGGAAAACCATACACATTCGCTAGTCGCTTACCGGAGCAGTAGGAGATCGTAGGATCACCGTACTACCTCGCTAGCTACACTAGGGAGTTGTAGGAGACCTTAGAATCACCTGTTTGGAGTTCTTAGCTACTACTACAACTTGTTCGACTGTTTACTCTTTTTCATACTTTTCTCTGCAATGTATTTAAATTCCTTGCAAATTATATTGTGCCTTGTGAGTTAAATACCCAATAGGAATAGCAACAGAAGATATGTCACGTATGCAGACACATTTTATTTATTGTTGTTTCTTTATTGCAATTACTCTTGCTCTAACACATTATGCAGGTACTAAATATGATCTCACTTTCAAAACAAAACAATTTTTCAAAATTAAACAACTTTTTCAAAATAAAAAAAAAACAAAACATAACACTTTCTTAAAAACATGTGGGAGTCCCTCGGAGGAGGTAACTCATGGTTGCTAAAGAGTTCTCCTCGGTTTAAATGGGTTTCACAACTCGTTTAAACTAAGTAAGTTCAAAAGAAAATAGTGATACCGGAATGAGGGAGCCATGGGATCCTAACCAGTGTCTCTCAAATCAACTTGAACCCCCCAATCACAACCAAATTGAGACATTGAAACACACCTGGTAAAACTGTTTGAACTTTAGACTTTAGGACTGTTACTGTGACGAGGAACTTGAAGTAACTTCATGGGCAGCATGACAAGGAGTTTGGAGCGGACTATAGGTGGAGGTGGTCGCCGTCCTACAACAGCAAAATGAGTCTACACCAACTAAATTTTCCTAGTTCAAACAACCTATAAGATTTTGAGGTAGCTCGCCTAGAGTGATGTAAAACCTCACCCTCTTTTAGGCCCCTGCACAACCATGTTGTGCAACATAAGTCCTTACTCGCCTTAGGTTCCGAGGTTGTCATTTAGAATAACGTAAAACCTCTTATCTTTGCGGGCTATTTGCATAACCAGTTATTATGCAAATGTAAGTCCCAAATAATAAAATTTACAGGATTCGACATTCAAATAAAATCCTCTCTAAAAAACAGCCACACAGTAGGATAGTTTGGGAGGTCACTGAGAATTCCCCTCTGGATCTGTGACATCTCCTATCTTTTACTTCATTTGGACTCTTGAAAGGATTGTTCTTACTTGAGCCATTCCCACTAGTTTTTCTACGTCCTACCTTGAAAACTTGAACTTTGAATTCTTGAAGCCTATAACCACTGATCATTATTGAGAGTTTTCTCAGGTGATTCCCATAACTTAGGATGTAATTAAACTATAGGGGCTTGCCTCTATAGGGAACTTGGAAGTCAGGTAAAATAAACCATGTTTAATATTTGTATTAAATAGGTGAATTTGTCGGTCACATATAAAATGTTTGCAGACCAAATGGATGTCAGAAACCTCGTAGTTTGTATGATTGGGTCCATCGCTACGGGGTACACTTTTCTTTCAAGAAGGTATATCATTTGTGGTATCGGGCATGGATAATACAAATTATTGGGCAAATGAAATCCAGTCGGTCTCATTTTTTTTCCAAACATAAAATGCACTATTTTCATAAAATTATATACCTTTTAGGTTATATTAAATCATTTACTTTTCAAAATTATAAAAATATTTTTGAAATAAAAAAGTTGATCTACAATTATGTCCGTGCCTCAACACTTGAATGGCAACGAGACAACGGTTGGATGCAGCACATTCGAAGCTTGGTGCAAGACCACCCCTTGCACTTGACACTGGTGACACTTTCTGTATGTATCCATGCAATCGGACATCAAAGTTGGCCAAAAATATCTGAGTATTTTAATCTTCATTATTATCTTCGACCATAACTTGTGAGCACCACACAATTAAACATATACTTCCTTGACAATATTCTATACTTATGCTCTGCTTAGACATTGTAGTCACATCTGATCGAATGATCTTCTGTAAAGGACATCACCCACTAGAGCATATGACATAGCTCTTTTTTGTGGCGTGGTATGCCTCAAACTTGTCCTCTAGCAACTTTCCAGTATGCAAGTATTCTATCAATGGCTTATGCTAGTCTTCATTGATATTAGTGACAATAACTGTTATTCCTTCTTATTTTCCAAGCTTGTTGAAATTGTCAATGTTGATTCATGACAAAACTCGTTGTCCTTACATTGTAATGTCAATGGAATCCTTTGGTGAATAAGCTAGTTTCTTAGCAAGTTTTGTTAAAGCATCGGCATGAGCATTATCTCCCTGAGGAATCTGGTATAAAGTCATACTAGGAATTTACTCAAACAGATTCATTGCGTACTGCTGATATTTTGCTAATCTCAGCTTCAAAATCTTATATTGTCTGGTGACCTACTGAACGACGAGTTGAGAGTTTTCATAGATGGTATTATTCATTATATTCATCGAGATTGTCAACTCTAACCCAATGATTAGTGCTTCATATTCTGCTTCACTGTTTGTACATATTTTTGTCAGGTGGTAAGAGAATCTCAGCATACCCTTATCTGGCGTGATGAAAATCAAACCAATCCTTGCTTTGCCCAGTATAACTATTCTTAATCCTTTGTCTTTTCTGGCTAACAAAGCTCCGTCGAACTACATCTCCCAGCATTGCACACTGGAGAATTTCATTTGTACTACCTGTTTATTTGGAAATTTGTCAATAAACGGGGACCCAGTTGGAAGTGCATGTGCGGAGAAAAAATCTGTCCATTGATAGCATGGAGAGGAATAAAAGTTATATCAAATTGCAATAAAATCATTGAACATCTTTCTAAACATTCGAAAAGTGTTGGTCGGGTCATCAAATATCATAATGGTTTAACTTTTGAAATTGGGGTTATGTTGTGAGAAAGCATGTAGTGTCTAAGCTTTCGGGCGGCTAGAATCAAAGCTAGACAATGCTTCTTGATAGGTGGATACTTTACCTCCGTTGGCATTAGACGATGACTCAAGTAATAAAGTGTATTTTCCTTGCCCTCATCATTTACCTAAGCTAGCAAGGCTCCGAGAGAGTCGTCTAACGCCGCAGTATAAGTATCAACAGTTATTTTTGGATAGAGGCTGCCAAAACAGGAGGTGTCATTAAATATTGCTTAACCCCCTTGAATGGCCGCTGACATTTCTCTTCCCAAATAAATTTGGTATCTTTTTTAATTAATGTTGAGAATGGCTAAAACCTACTTGAGAGATTATAAATAAAGCATCTCAGATATGCCAACTTTCCTTTTAAGAAATGTAGTTGTTTGAAGGTTTTGAGAGTAGGTATTTCTAAGTTAGCTTTAATATTATCTGGGTCGATCTTGTTTCCCCGATGACAGAGAGCGAATCCTAAAAATTTCCTAGAGGTAATGACAAAGGTGCACTTTAAGGGATTTATCTTGAGATTATATTATCATATTCATCTGACCACAATCCTCAAATTGTATAAATGGTCTATTTTCTATTTACTTATGATGACCAAATCATCCACGTACCATTCCATTAGATTGTGATTGAGGTCATCAAAAATCTATGTTATAGCTCATTGGCCTCCGACGTTTTTTAACCCGAATGACATTACTGTGTAGAAAAAGATCCCATTCAATTTTTTGAATGTTGTAAATGTTGCATTCTCCAGAGCCATCTTGCTTTGGTTGTATCCTGATGATCTATCCATAAAGGAGAAAATCTCTTATCTCGAAGCAATGTCCACCATCATTTCTGGTATCAGTAACAAAAATTCATCTTTTGGACAAGCTTTATTTAAATCTCTGAAGTTGACACAAACATGGATTTGTCCATTTTTCTTCTTGACTGGCACAATGTTAACTAACCAACTGGGGGAATTGCTCCTCTTACAAATTTAGCATCTATTAACTTCTTCAACTCGGCTATGACTTGCTTCTCTCTTTCTAGTTATTGGGTTTATATCTTTGTCCACCCTGTGTTTATGAACTAAACATTTTGCTGACAACCTTAGGATTTCATCATAGCTTTAGGTGAAGCAATCTTTAAATTCTGATAAAAATTGTATCAGCTCAAAAAATTCTTCATTGTTGAGTAGAGGTCTTATAAATATTGTTCAGAGCAGCTCTTCCGTCCCGAGGATAACTTCCCTCAATTCATCAATAGTTGATTTAATTTCTTTCTCAAACTCTAGCTAGTCTATCAACTAATCAGTAGAGTCATCCTCCACATCGAGGCAATCCTCTTCCAATTCACTAGTAACAATCATGAAAAATTCTGAATTGTCAACTGGTCCCACTATACGAGATCCGAGAACTTCTTTTAATTTGGGAGTTTGACTTTTAACATTTCACAATTTTGGCATTTGTTTTGTCAAATATCCCTGCTGAATTAACTTTTGTACACAAGATAACAAGTAACCAAAAGGAAATTCTATTAATTCATTAGGATTCTCATCCAAATTTACATGATTTGCAAGATTAGTAGAAGTAGAAGCATGGTTAAATTTGATCAGCTTTGAACCAGCGCTAGGAACTGCCTTGACCTCTAAACTCTTGACCTTTTGAGGGTGAATCGGAGTAAGGTTCATGGCGTTTACACAGTGGTTTATCTGATCATACATTTTCTCATATTAACCTTTCTCCACATCTTCCAAGGATATCTCGTATTGTGGCCTCTTCTATTTTTTCATCATTATTTCCCCTTAAGAACTCTATTCATCATCAATATTGACGGTCAGCCTAGTCTGTTCAACAATCACATTGGCGCTTCCTTGTGCACGTCCCCGATCTCGATCTTGGGTATTTAGGCTAAAAGAACCTCTACCACCTCGTTGTGAAGAGATGATAGTAGATCATCGAAGCAGAGTTGGATGGCTTCTTCTCTGTGATTCCTCTGATCTTCCACTTCATTTGCCACAACTTCAAGAGAGAAGATAGTTTTCTTTAGAGCACATAGTAAGCGGCTTCTTCATGAATTCCAACTTCATGAATTAGAAGTGGTTGTAAATCTCCCTTGATGCAATATTCTTGTTTTTCCTTATAATATTTAATGCATAGATGTAGAGAAGAAGGAACCATGTCATGCTCGTGAATCCATGGTCAACAAGGTATAACATTTAAAAAGGTATCGACATCACTGATATGGAACTTAGCGATTGTTACAAATTCTCCAACTTTCATAAGCAATGTAATTCATCCAAGGGCTTTTGCTCCCTTTTGGTTGAATGGTTAAATCCTCTTAACATCATCTTATTGACTGTAAGCTTGTCAGCCTCAATGTCCAAATAGGCTAGTGTCCGTAGACTCATCAAGTTGAGCGATGCTCCGGGATCCACCAAAACTCAGGATGACACGAATCTGCCTATGTTAACGGAGATGTAGAGTGGTCGGTTGTGGTTGGCAGTACCAAGTAGCAAGCCTTCATCTGTTAAAATTATCTCAAGCAGTTCTTTTAATGAGAAAACTTCATCCAAGGATGTGCTGGCCAACTGGGCTAAGCAAATCTCTGGGTCAAGGAAGGTTGTAACTAGAGACTCTTTCATCTCCTTTGACAGGATTAGAGCATAGTAAATTCTTAGTTTGGCCGACAACCTCCTAAGTTGAGCTAGCAAGTTATAATCCACTTAGTGTAACCCTCTAGCCTTTATTTGGTTATGTGTTTCTTCCACTGGCGAAGGCAAGGGTAACTCTTCTCAAGTTAATATTTATTTTTCTTTATCCATTGGAGCTAATCTCGAGAGTAGAACTTTCCCGCTCCTTAAGTTCACTTATGTGATTTCTTCTTCTTGAGATGTTGTAGGCCAAACTTGTGGTGCTTCTTCTTCATCGAAAAGAAACAAGTAGATAGCAAGTGGTGCACCATGGCACTCAAGGATTGGCTCCTCACCCCCGACGCTATCGTAATCGATATTGTCAGTGTCTTCTTCAATCTTGTACATAGGTTCATCTGACTCAAGTATGATTTGAGGATTAATTTGAGAATCAAGATCAAAGTTAGTTTGAACAAAATCAGTCATGTTATCACCAAAAATAATTAAAACATAGCCAGAATCACAACCATTATATTCATAATACCTCAGAGGGGAAAAAACATAATCATATATGGTTAGGGATTCAAGGATTTTCTTCCCTAAATCCGAGGCAACCAATATAATAGAGGCAACCCCTATCCAAGCCCCCGTGCTATCAATCTTTACGACATATCTCTTTTCATTTGCTTCTAGTTGCAATAATTTCTCTGTCGAAATTTCTATCTTGGGTTGAATAGGTTGTAGATTCTGAACGGTTACCTGAGCTAAAGCAGTCTGAATCTAATTTATTATTTCTTTGGATGACCTATTCCAAACTGTACTCCATTCTTCTTTTTTCTTAAAATTGATCTATAGGAGTGATTGTATTGGCTGAAATCATATTTATGGAACCTTTTTTAGGTTCTTTTAAATATTCTTTTCAGGATTGTTATATTCCCTTCTTTAAGGTTCTTCTCAAGTCAATCCTTGAAGACAAAACAATCCTCAATAGTGTGTCCAAGCATCCTGTGATATTGATAATAATTTGGTTGTTCCTTCTTATTGACCTCTTTCGGTTTCTTTGGCTCTGTCAATCTGAGCTCATAATTCTTTATTAGAATTTTGAACATCTTTGGAATGACTTTGTCTTTGAAGTAATACACCAATTTCTTTCATTCTAAAAGGGACATTTTCTTATTCTCTATTAGATATGATCCTCCCTGATGTAATTACTTGCAAGACTAGCCATAGTGTTGTTTTCCTTGCTGAGCATGTTTTGAAGACGACTGAGAACATTGAAATAAAAACTTTTGTATATATTCATTAGCTGCTTTCCCTTATCAACCATTGTCACTATTCCAAACTTCTTTTCAAATGCTCTAGTCATCCTGGATTTCTCCTAAGAATCCATATGTTTAACTTCCTCTTGTAGATTGCTAGCTTTCCTGAGTAAGTTCTCGAAGTATTTGATGGTGAGCTCCTTGAGCTTGAAAGCTACTAGCCCATGAATGTTTTTGATTAGGATCTCAATCACATGATGTCCCTGTATCAAAAGTTCACATTTTATGCTAAGGTTTCTCCACTTTAAAATATAATCTACTAAGGTCTCGTTAGGCTTTTGCTTTTCTATCACAAGATCCCAAATAGAAGCATGATGCTGTGCTCCAACAAATCTATTCACAAACAACTAGTCCAACTCAAAGAATGTCCTCTTTAATCTGTTGGAAAACTCGACATACCAATCACATGCTATCCCTAATAGGCTGCTGACAAACTAGAGGGAAAATAAGGCCTCATTACCACCGATATTGCCACAAATGGCATAAAAATGCGCTATATGTTGTCTGGGATTTCCAGTCCCATAAAATATCTTAAAGTTTGGTGATATAAAACTTTTTGGGTAGGGTACGACATTGAACTACTCTTGGTATGGTCTACCCTTTAAAATGAATGCACCACCCTTAGATTGTGCGAAGGCTGCCCAAACTTATTCCACCGTTTATTTAAATTCCTTTTCTGGAATGATGCTTTGGGTAAAGTCCTTTTATTGATCATCTTTATTAGGCGAGGTAACTTCCCTCGTCTCATCTGTGGTATGTATAATCTCTGATTGGTTAACTTATGGGGAAGCTAATTGGTATGGTTGAGACTGTCCGTGAAATGCAGCCATAACAGCCAAGGCAGTGGCTATCTCTTCCATTCTTTTCTCCATTTGTCTCATTTGCTCATCTCTTAATAGAACAGCTCTACGCGGCTCCTCTACAATGTTCCCTTCAATGAGAGGTTAGGCATCGCGCGTAGATATAGTGGCTCTAATTTTGATAACATGAATATCCATGAAGTCTTCATTGAGATAGTCATTAAAGTCAGAATCTTCATCATCATCATAACAAAAATTCCAAGTTCTCAGGCTAACTCAAAAATCTTGACCTTGAGCTTCTCAACCTTTTCTTCAATTATTAACTCTTGTATCATCTTAAGATCTGGAGTAATTTTCTTGACCTCCCCCACTTACTCACCCATTTCACTATCATTTGCTATGACAATGTCGGATTCTTTGGACCCTTGCTTTATTTTAAGATTTTGCCCTACGAGCTCACAGAATCATATCAGTATGCGACTTTGGGTACCCACACCCTTTTATTTGATGGTGATGAATTCAAATGGGATGTCTCAATAGAAACATCGGCATGTCAAAGAGAGGTATGCTCCTCAATGTAAAGACCAGATACAGGACTCAGGTGGATATCCAAGAACCCAGCCTTTCGTGCCTACAAAAGAGCCCCTCAAGGCCCTTCCCAAACCAATAAGACTTACTTCAAATAGTCACCTTTGAAGCTACCAAATAGTGCTCAAATCTGACTAAAATAGTTTGCAAGTAAATGAGCTTCCAAAAAGGTATTCCAAATTTCAAAAATACAAGTGACAAATAAAAGAGAAGTACCAATGTTTATAATTCACTAAAAATGAAGTTAAACCTCTCCAAACTACCATGCTCACTTTATTTGCTCATGTTAAGATATCATTGTAGATATGAAGTATGAAAACATGCATATAAAAGCCAAAAAGCAAGCTAAAAGAGAGCAAAGTAATATGCCTGC
>NEWO01000342.1:650859-666738 GCA_003013225.1 Phalaenopsis aphrodite | reverse complement strand
GCGCCTGAGGCACCAGATTGGCACCTGAGGGGCCACTTTCCAGAGAGCTAGTGCTTAAAGTGTTAAAATCTGCACCTGAGGTGTCATGACGAAAAAAATGACACCTCATTTCAAAAGGTGGTTTTTGGCCCTTTTTGACAGGTTCACTTCATAATAACTCCCAAAAACAGATTCCTAAACCTACTTTAGAGGGGAAAACAAGAGAAGAGTGGAAATTTTGTAAATCTATTAGCTTCCCAGTCAAAAGTTACCATGAAATGTGGAATTTTCAACCAGAGGAAGCTCATCAGTTTTGATGCGCAGAAATTATACAATTGAGTTTTTGTTAAGAATAGTCTAATTAAAGAAAGGGGATTTATGATTCAGGGATACAAAACACCAAATACTGGAGTGGAGGAGATTATTACACATAGACGTTGGGAAGTGCTTTGTGATACCGCTGCCGGTGTAGTTGTCCCTGTGGTGAAAGATTTTTATGCAAATATTCATGGAATTAACCATGGAATTGTCTACCTGTGAGGCAGGTGTGTACATATCACTCCTTCAAGAATAAACTATTTTTTTATGATTGAAAGTGTACCTATTTTCCACTTCGTAAAATTTGCCCCTGCAAGATAAAATATGAACAAACTCTATCGATTTCTTACAGATGAGGTTGCAAATTGAGAGACTTGAGATAATGGAAATGTAAGTTTTTTTTCATCACTGTTGAATTTTACGTCTAAGGCATGACATTTGATTACTACATCTAAATTACTTCCAACATTAAAAATTAGTAAGGTTACAAAGGAGAGTGATATTTTGAATTACTGTATTCAAAATGGTAAACCTATTGATGTTGGTACAATAATTATGAAATCAGTTTTGGGTTTGATCATCAGTAGATCTACTAATGGAGGGGGACATCCATCTATTCTTTTTCAACTGTGAAGTTAATCGCAAGTGCCTTATGAAAGTTGGGAAAAAGTCTTTCTTTGGAAGCCAATGGACCTAGAAGGTTATTAGAACTGCATAGGAATGAGGGATGAGAATGTTATGATTATATTGATGGATCAATCATCCCATAATTCATCACCTATTCAGCCTTACTTTAGTTCAAATGCAATTTTGAAGAGGAACAAGATGATAGAGAATTAAGTACAAAACTTTACACATTCAATTGGGAATATTTTTTAAATGTTGGATCGTATAGATTTGAGGTTGAATGAACATTTTGAACATACTGGAAGTATTGAAGATGGTTTGGAGCGTATGTTTAAGAAACATGATTGGATTGAAGAAGATTCAACAAATGTATTTCCTTATCAACCTTTCTACAACTTATGCTTTCACTGCCAATCCATGGGATACATCCAAAAAGACGAGAGCAAAAAAGATGTTTAAATTTACTTTTTGCCTAGAATGCATATTAAATATTGCTTAATTATGTTATGGTGTTATGTTGGAATGCATTTACTTTCATTGTTGGAATTTATTTTTATTTATTGTTCTATATTTTGATACTTAGATTTTAGTTTTAGGATTTTGGGATTGCTTAGGACACTGAATTAGATTTTGTTGGCTTGAAAATTGTTAGTTTGTAATAGTGTGGATTTCATATATAAAAGTGAGCTTTGTGTTGTTTGAGCAATTTTTGCATTAGAAAGTTGTTTACTTATCATTATAAGAGTTTATTTAAGTTAATTAGAGGTTGAGGTAATGCAGTACAGATTAGATTTCAACAGAAAAATGAAATATAAAAAATTTTGGCTTTGGCGCCTAAGGTGCCAAGTTTCTGAAAACGCCGAAATGTGTTAAGAAAACACAAAATTGCCCAGTAAAACTCCATTTCCACTACTTTAGTGGTCTCCTACCTCTAAACCACAACATAAGACTTCACGTTGCAGGGATTTGAGGAGATTTCAAGGGCTAAAAATCTTAGATTTCATCTTCTCTTCGTAAGAGCTTCACTTTAACTTAGAAATTTTTTATTTTCACCATGGATTTATCCTACACTATGGAAAAATCTAAAATTTGAGAATTTGTTGAAGTAATTTTATGAAAACCCATGGTGATTGGTTTCTTATCAAATATCTTACTTGTGAAGTTAGATTATCGATTTTGTAATTTATTTGGATTTTATTTGGATTTTCATGGAAATTCAAATGACTCCGTGAGTAAAAAAAGGAAAACCTATGGGTGATTTTGACTCGAGAAGATCTGTTAATTATAAGTCCCAACATAGTTGCAACACTCAAATGGGCTCAAGAAAATTGATCCAGCAACAAGCATTTACTAAACTAGGTGCGAGATCGGGTGATTGATTGTCACTAAAAAAAGGGAGAGATTTTGGCGCTTTATTGCAATAGGAATTGTACAATTGATCCGAGAGTTCTATGCCAACTTGAGTTTTACTTCAGATGATCACATCTTTGTGAGAGGTAAGCAAGTTGAGGTATGGATTTAGGAATGTATTCCATTGTGAATATGTTGCATTAGTGATGACCGACTCATCACTGGATGAAGTAATTGCCTTTTTGACTGATGGATAGGGAGAATGAAAAATCAAGAACAATAAGAAAGTTAGTTTCTCCACTTCCATGATGACTTTTCAATCAAAGGTATGTCATTACTTCATCTTCGCAAAATTGCTTCCAACAATTCATCTGAGTGAAGTAACAAAGAAAAGAGTTGTGCTAAATTTCTGCATTCAACAAATTAAAGCAGTAGATTCTAGTGCTCTTATAGTGCATCATGCTTGAAGTATAACCAGAAGTGTTACAACTGGTGGTTTGAGATACCTTGCCCTGATTTTCACTTTATGTGAAAAATCAGATATAGAATTCCATAAAAATGAAGAAAATTGTAGCCATAGAAACCAATTGGGTGACATATAGTTCAAAGATTTGAATCATTTGCTGAATCTAGGAGTGGAGGATGTGATAGAGACTCAACATTTGTTATAGGGACATCTACTTCTAGATCTGCTTCACTTAAGAACATCATGGAGCTTCTTATGATACAGCAGATAAATATGGTGAGTCTGAAAACAAGATTGGAGGAATTGAAGCAAGGAATGCATATAATGATGAGAATAATAAAACGAGAGTGCAATATGATATAGCATATCAGGAGGCCCTGACTAGATATCTTAGGGGTGAATATAATGTGAAATTTCCAAATTGCCCCAATTTTACTCCTTATTTGTCAGATCACAAAGAAGAAGTGATGAAGAAGAACATGATGATGACGATGAGGATGAGGAAGAGGATGAAGACTAATTTGACTTTAGGAGTTTGATTGTTTGTTATTTATTTTCCTTAAAATTTTTGTAGTAGAAACTTTCACTTTATTGTTGTACTATGGACTTAACTGTAATAGTAATTATAGATTTTTATTTTTTCCAATTTAAGTAATTTTTATTTCCCATTTATTTTTTTAATGTTTGGCAAGTACTTTGAAGTATCATGTGTTTCATTAAATGCTTCAAAACCTGCATTTTTTTAAGTTAACACATGCAGTATACCAGAGCTCAAATTCATATTAAAAAATTCTCTAGAAGATTGTTTTTATTTTTATTCATTTACTATTTTTTTTCACCTACAAAAAACGTTTTTGTACTAAACATTTTTAATTACTTAAAACTTAAGTTTCAGGGAAAGAAAATTTTCACTTAAAAAGAAAAAGTGAAACTAAATTTTTTTTTCCCACAATTAACTATATTTTTTCAATTAATTTAACATGACATTGGGTATTTGGGTTTAACTTTAAATGACTATATTTATGACTGTAAATATTATGATAAACTAGGTAAAAGTTTTTAACAATGAAGCTCAATTTTAAAGTTAAAGATATTTAATATGAAAGGATAAAACGATGTTTTTCTATTTAAAGTAAATAAAATTTTGTTTTTGAAGTATTAATAATGTTATAGTTTCATGTAATAAGTAACAAATGAGATTTTAAGACAAATCATCAAAACTAATATGAATTTATAAAGTGAAGAAATATAAAAAGTTTTAACTATAGGAAGAGGATAGTGTAGTTCAAAATTATTAAATGTTATGAAGATATAGTAATCGTCACTTGAAAAATAAAAAGAAAAGATAGGATTGAAAAGATTCTAAAAAGAAATAAAATAAAAAAAGGGAATGTGAGGAGAAGCTTGAGGAAAGGTCTGATAAAAAATTGGATTCACATGAATCAACATGAGGAAAAGGCTTTATTACATTTTTTTAAATTTTTTTTGAGTCTTAGCATCCATAATATTAAAGTTTTCATGAAATTATCTTTCGTACGGATATTCTAAGTATCCTTGANAAGTGAAGAAATATAAAAAGTTTTAACTATAGGAAGAGGATAGTGTAGTTCAAAATTATTAAATGTTATGAAGATATAATAATCGTCACTTGAAAAATAAAAATAAAAGATAGGATTGAAAAGATTCTAAAAAGAAATAAAATAAAAAAAGGGAATGTGAGGAGAAGCTTGAGGAAATGCCTGATAAAAAATTGGATTCACATGAATCAACATGAGGAAAAGGCTTTATTACATTTTTTTAAATTTCTTTTGAGTATTAGCATCCATAATATTAAATTTTTCATGAAATTATCTTTCGTACGGATATTCTAAGTATCCTTGATATAACAAATTAAAGTTCTTCATGAAATGAATAGAGATTCAAAAAGCTTAGATTTGATTACTAAAAATTCTTAGACTTATAGTTTTAATCTAACTTATTAAAATTTTTTTTAAAATTTTGCTATTTTATTTATTAAATTAAAGTATAGAACTTTAAAAGTTAATCTCTTTCCTAAGTCATATTTTTATGTAGTAAAAGTGTTACTTGAGGACAAGTAACATTTAAGTTTGAGGGATATTGATACACCAAAATAATGTGTTATTTTAAATATACATTTTAAGCTCATTTTATGTGATATTGAAATTTAAGGAAAGGTATTTTCATGTTTATTTGTAAGCATATCATTTTTAGGCATTTGGAGCAAAAGTAGAAAAAAAGGAGGAAATTTGGAGCCAAAATAACAAATTTGGTGATTCTGACACCTGAATCACCAATTTACAGAGAGCTGGTGCTTGAAGAACTAAACTTGGTGCTTGATGTTCCATTATACAAAGACTTGGCACCTAAAGTGCCAGAATCGGCGCTTGAAGTGCCAAAGCCCAAAAACAGCGCGGACTTAGGTGACTTGGCGCTTGAAGTGCCAGATACAACACTTGATGAAATAATGCTGTTTGGAATGAATTTTGCACAAATTTTAAAGGCTCAAAACATTTTAAACACCCCATGGAATGATTCAATGCTTCTAGACACTTTGGAAGGTTCTCTAAAGAAGGGATATGTCTCTGGAATAAATGGAAATTTCTTTTGGAATTCAAAAGGTTTCAGTTTTGAAAAGAATTTTGGAGGGAATTTTGAATTCATCTTGGATGGGAGGCAACCTCTAATAAAAGAGAGAGGAGTCTAGGGAATGCGTGAGTGACGTGAGGATGTTGAAAGAGAAAGGGGAGTGTGGTGTGAGAGAGAATACAAGTTTGGTAGAGAGAAAGTCAGGGACTTAGCGATTTTCTTCAAGGGTTGTAAGAGGAGAAGGAAAGTGAGAGATTTCTTCTCATTACAGTTCCAAGAGAGAATTGTGAGTGCTTTTAATGAGGGAAAGTGCTTGAAGAGAAATTCTCGGGATTTACTTAGGAAGGATTGTGAGATAAGTTGTGTCATTTATTTCTTTGTTTTGTAAACATATTTTTATAAATGAAATAAATGTTTTGTCAAGTCCCGCTCATAAATTCTATGTAGTCATCTTTATCCTTCTCCCTACTTTAAGATATAGTTTTGTGAAGAATTAATTTTATTTTAAGCCATAAATTCTATTAACGAAGTCTCTGAAGAAATGGAGGTCGTTATTTTTCAAGCCAATTTTAAGTGGTGAAATAGGTCTCTCTAATCCTTTTGGAGCTTCCTGTTCAAGCTCTTCAATTTTTTCTCTCTCTACTTAAATCTCTTTTTGAACTCTAACTTCCAAATCTCTTCCACTTCTAAGTTAAACGGCATTTACTTGCACATTATTATGGTCTTTTAGATTTACTTCTGTATTACTAGGAAGTGTTCCTTAAGATCTATTACTTAATGAATTTTCTATTTGTCCCAATTGATTCTCAATATTTTTAAGAGTAGCTCCTTGGCATTGTAACTAAGTTCCCATTTGTGAAACTTCTTCTACAACTACTTTTTCTCCTTAAATTGTTGATTACTGTTAAAACCTGGAGGACAAATAGGTCTATAACTACTATTACCTTAGTTGTTCCAATTTCCTAATGGGTTTACTTGGTTGTTCCCCCATTGCTGATTATTATAACCCGAGGTATTATTCCATTTAAGGTTAGGATGGCTCTTCCAACCCGGGTTATAAAAAGTTTGAATATGGGTTATTCTGCTTGTTTTTATGGCATTCAAATTTTCAAATGATGCTTGAGAATCTACCATTTGGCCTAATGAATTCGCTTCATTCATTGTACCTAGTTGGGGAAAATTACTTCCAAATTTGTCTAACTTCCTTGAAATTGTAGCAACTTAATTTGCTAACACTGCAAAAACATCAGATTCATGAATATTTACTACTTTCTTAAGATTTACCCTCTCAGAATGCCATTGAAAATTATTTGCAGTCATCTCTTCAATTAAAGCATAAGCATCATGAAATGGTTTTGACATCAATAAACCACCAGCAGCGACATCGATAATAGATGTAAGTGATCGAGCTAGTCCATTGTAAGAAGTTATAATTGTTAACTAATCTGGTATAGCATTGTGTGGACACTTTCTCAGTGGTTCTTTAAATTGTTCTTATGCTTCATAAATAGATTCCCCTTTAAATTAGCAAAAAAATGTAATATCTTTTCTAAACTTCACAGTTGTTGATTGCTATCTAATACTTGATGCAAAGAAGGATGCTAAACCAAGATTAATTAGAGGGATACATCTGTTGCAAGAGTTCCATTTTCTTATAGTAGATAGAAAGGGAATAATAATCAAATAGTTGATCATTTGTTTAGATTAGAAAAAGAAATATTAACTAATTTTATAAATGAAATTTTAGAAAATTTTCTTGATGAACAATTATATAATATTGATGAAATGAATAGACTGTGGTATGCCGATATAGTAAATTATATTGTAAGTTATATTCTACCACCAGATATTAAGAATCAACAATTAAAAAAATTTATCTACGATTCAAAATTCTTTTTTTGGGATGACCCATATTTATTAAACAATGTAAAGTTCTAATTACTAGGAGGTGTGTGCCTTATGAAGAAACTCAACAAAATTTGAAAGATGTCATGATTTTGAATTTGGAGGACATTTTGGGAAAAAATAGAATTGCATATAAAATTTTGCAAGCTGGATTTTATTAGCCTACTCCTTTTAGAGATGTTAATGAGTTTATTAAAACATTCGATCGATGTCAACGAGTAAGAAATATTTCTAGAAGAAATGAAATGCTTCTAAATTACACATTAGAAGTTAAAATTTTTTATGTGTGAGGATTAGATTTTATGGGACCATTTAAATGTGAGGCTCAGAGTGTTTCTAAATTTTTAAATAAAAATACTTTTATAAGATATGGAATGTCGACAGTAATTATTACCGATGGAGGATCCCATTTTAGGAATAAGAGAATCGAGAAATTGATTAAAAAATATGATATTATGCATAGATTCTTCATTGCTTGTCATCCTCAGACCAGTGGTCTAGCAAAGATATCAAATCATAAAATAAAATGATTCTTATAAAAAGGTGTAAATCCATATAAATTGGATTGGTCTGCTAGATTAGATTTTGCATTATGACATATAGAACTGCTTATAAGTCTTCTATTGGAATGTCCCCAAATAGACTTAATTTTGGAAAAACATGTCACTTACCAGTAGAATTGGAGCATAAAGTTATTTAGGCTATTAAGGAATTTAATTTTAATCTAAAAGATGCTAGTGAGAAGATTATTGCAACTCAATGAGCTTAAGCAGATTTGAAATGATGCATATGATATGCAAAAATTGATGAAGAGAAAATGAATACATGGCATGATTGGAAGATTATTAAAAAGAAGTTTCAACCTGGATAAGAAGCTTTATTATATAATATAAGATTGAGATTTTTTGCAAGAAAATTGACATATAGATGGTTAGGACCATGTTGACCTCACTTTTGGTTGAGTTTTAGTTTTCCCTCTTTAGTAGCCTAGGGTTAAAAAAATAGAAAAGGAACCCTCACCATTAGAAACTCAAAACTCTTCCTTGCTCAACTTGAAGTTCCATATATTGGTCCTAACCTCTCGCCTTAGTAGGTGTGGTCACTATGGGGGAACTCAAGGAGAGTTCCCATAGGATTGTTTGGCCTTAGAGCTGACCCTGGGTGTTGGTCTGGAGCTAGTTCTCCAACTTACAGTCACTATCACCCAAAATGACTCACAACCCTAAAACCTAAAATTGTTGACTGTGATCCCTTGATCTATTGGGAAACTCATGTAGATGGTTGACCAGAGGAAAATATGTTGAGCTTTTCATACTTATTTTATACTATTTTTTATGATATTGCACTTTAAAGAAAGGTATTTTTATTGTTTTGTTGCTGAAATGATGAATTAGGGTCATTGGAGCAAAGATATGCAAAAAGGGGCAAATTTGGAGCAAAAAGGACCAAAATGTGGAAATTTTAACTAGGTCGCCGACGGCGTCCTTGACCCCACGACAACGAGTTTTTCCCAAGGCTACATGACAAAAATCTTCATAAGTCCGCCGACAGCATCCTTGAGGCTGCTGACGGTGAGCTCGGCGGTTATGATTACTCAAGCTTTGGATAAGGCCAAATTTTGAAGGGATGCTTAGGTAACTCTTGGGAAAGCTCATCCACACTTAAAAAACTTTTTTGGCAGAAAATTGGAGAGCCTGTAGAAGAGAGAAAAGAATCTATAGAGTAAAGGAAGTGCTAGAGAGAGTTCATAGAGATTAAAAAGGTTCCAATATTGTGAAGAATTCTTTGAGAGATTGTAAGAGTGGACGGAAAGTGAGATTTCTTCCTCCTTGGTGCTTCAGAGAAAAATTTTGTGTGCTCTGAAGAAAGGAAGAGTTTCAGAGAAACTTTGAGGAGTGTTCTTAGGAGAAATTAGAGATAAGTTATTTACTTGTTGTAGTTTGTATGACTTTGATTTTATATATGAAAATCGAGTTTTTTTGTGTTTCCCACATGAGATCTGAGTAATTTTCTCTATCTTTCTCCTTGTCTAGAGATTTGTGAAATGGTGATTTGAATTGGTGAAGCCATAAAAATGTTTAAGAAATTATGATGATCTTTTCACTTTGATCTTAATTTACTTTCAATCTGCCAATTGATTTGTTAAAATATGTTGTGTTTTACAACTAAAGTGAAGATTACATCCAAGATTCAGGGAGCTCAAAGCCCTTGGAAGTTAGGTGCAAATAAATAGGGAAATAATATTATCGGGTGTAGAATTGGAGATTTTAGAGTGACAAACTAAAATCCTCATATCAGTCTTATCGTTTGGATGTTGAAGTGTAGATGTAAGCCCTCAATTGATGGGAACGTGGGAGCTCTGAAGTGAGAGTCGGTATCCTCCCAGCCTAGCCGCAGATTCAGTAAACAAGCAAAGGATTAGTCAATGTTCTTTATGCCTAGACCAAAGTGTAAAGATTAGGTATGATCCTATTTGACATAATATAAATTGAACAAATTCACTTTATCCATTAACTATAATTTCTTGATAAGGAGAAGGATATTTTCTTATATGATGAATATCATAATTAAACCCTCATTAGTATCATTAGTTATTTAATAGTTATTAAAATTACTTATTTATTACAATTGCCTATTTGTGACAGATAAGCAATTGAACTTCATTTTTGTGATTAAACTATTGCTTTTCTAAAATCTTAGTTCGCAGTTCTAAACTACTCCCTGCGGGATTGATATCTAGGACTCCATTAGAGCCCTATATTACTTGAACAATACATATACTTGCGTTGATAAGTGTGACTTTATAATTATTGAATATTTATTACGTCCATATTTATCTTATATTTTAAGCATATAAAAAGTCGTCGGTCAAGTTTTTGGCATCATTGTCGGGGAGTGATTGAGTGAGTGAGTCAAATCACAACTAGAGTAACAGACAAATTAGGATTATTAGAAAATTTTTACTTGAATTGCAACTTATTTTATATTTAGTTAATTATATTACTGAGTACTGGTTTCAAATTGTATGCGTAAATTTAGACCTGAAAATCTTATAGCCTACGATACGGAATTAGAACGCACTGTTAGAAGGATTAGAAGATTAAGAAGAGAACCTAAAAATTCTGATACAATGGAAAATAACTTGAACAATCAAGGAATAAAGAATGAACACCAACCTAGATCGCTACAAGATTATGTAAATCCTACAGCAGATGAAATTCACTTATCTATCCAAAATCCCGACAATTCAAACATTTTATAATGGATTAGTGGGATTTCTTAGATCAATTATAGATGCTGCGGTTGGTGGTTATTTAATGTTAAAACCTTTTAATGAGGTTTATTCATTAATAGAAGAGATGAATACCAACAATTTTCAATGGCCCTCTAAACGGGTAAATCCTAAAAGAGTAGCTTGTATCCATGATTCTGATGCAATATCTATGTTAGCTTCATAGATTGCTGCAATATTAAAGAAATTAGATCATTATGGGATGAATTATTCTCCAACACCTCCTATGATGGAAGAGAATTCATCCGGGCAATTGTGGATGTTCAACCTTCATATGAGACTTTAAATGCTATTAATAGACCCAACAGTCCTTATTCGAATTATTATAACCTAGGTTGGAAGAATCATCAAAATTTTAATTGGAATAACAATTTTTTTACAAATCCAAAATGGGCAAACAACCCAGTGAATCCATTAGGAAATCCATCTAACCAAGGAAATGTTAACTATAGACCTTCTTATCCTCCAGGATTTAATAGTAATACTCAAATTAAGGAGAAGAAGTTGTCAATGGAAGAGTTGATATTAAACATAGGTCAATAATTTTATAATCAAGGAAATCAATTACAAAATCAAGGAACTTCTATTAAGAATATTGAAAACCAATTGGGACATATCGCTACTGCGCTTAGTAACCAAACAATAGGAACTTTTCCTAGTACTGCGAAACCAGATCCTAAAGACCAAGAAAAAGAACAAATCAAAGCAATACAATTATGAAGTGGAAAAGAATTGGAAACAAGAGTGCAGAAAGAAAGAGAAACTAAAAAAGAGAAAGTGGATATCGAAAAAGAAAAGGATCATGAATACCTAGATTTAGAGTATCCATGTACACCAATGAAAATTACTGTGGAGAAACCTCCACCACTGTTTCCTCAAAGATTGAAGCAACACAAACAGAATAGACAATTTTCCAAATTTTTTTAAATCCTTAAGAAGTTAACAGTGAATATTCCTTACGTAGAAGCTTTAGAGAAAATTCCCAATTATGTGAAATTTATGTAAGATATTCTGATCAAGAAAAGGAAGTTCACGGATAATGAAACTGTTGCACTTAGCCAAGAGTGTAGTGCTATTATTCAGAAAAAGCTTTCTGAAAAACTAAAAGATCCTGGCAGTTTCACTATACCGTGTGCTGTCGGTTAAAAAATTTATGGAAGAGCTTTATGTGATTTGGGAGCGAGCATTATTCTTATGCCTGCATCAATTTTCAAAAGATTAGGATTAGGAGAAGTTTCACCTACTTCTGTAACTCTCCAGTTAGTATATTGTTCAGTTACATATCCTAGGGAGTTATAGAAGATGTGTTAGTAAAAGTGGGTAAATTTATCTTTCCTATGGATTTCATTATTTTAGATATGGAGGAAGATAAAGAAATACTTATCAATTTAGGGAGACCATTTTTAGTTACTGGAAAAGCTATGATAGATGTTCAAAAAAGAGAATTAACTATGAGAGTTAACGATCAAGAAGTGACTTTTAACATTGCAAAATCTCTGAAATACCCTACTATTAAAAGAGATAATGAATATTTTTGCATGAAAATTAGTGAACATTTATTGAAAGAACATTTTAAAGAACATTTTGAAGAGAAAGAAAAATTTAAAGAGTGACAAAATTATTTTGGACGAATTAGAAAATGAAGAATTAGATTATGTTCAGAAAATACTTGAGATGTTGGATATTATGGAAAATGCTGATAAAAACCTATTTCCATCAATTATTAAACCACCTGAACTTGAGATGAAAGTATTGCCTAGCCACTTGAAGTATGTGTTTTTAGGAGACTCATCTAAATTACCTGTTATTTTATCTGCAGAATTAAATGATCTCTAAGAGCAAAGACTGTTAGATACATTGAAAAGATATAAGAAAGATTTTGGTTGGACCTTAGCTGATACTAAGGGAATGAGTCCTTCAATCTGTGCACCGAATTATATTAGATGAACAATATAAACCAAGAGTTGATCCACAAAGGAGCTTAAATCCGATGATGAAAGAAGTAGTTAAGAATGAAATTTTGAAATGGTTAGACACTGAAATTATATGTACTATTTCAGATAGTGCGCGGGAAAGTCTTATTCATTGTGTTCCTAAGAAAGGAGGAGTGACTATTGAAACAAAAGAAAATAATGAATTAATTCCTATCAAACAAGTTACTTGGTGGCGTATTTGCATTGATTATAGAAAATTAAGCACTGACACCAAGAAAGATCACTTTCCTTTACCCTTTTTAGATCAAATAGTTGATAGACTTACTGGGCACAAATGTTTTTGTTTTTTAGATGATATATCGATTACCATCAAATTTTGATTACACCTGAGGATCAAGAAAAGACAACATTTACTAGTCCTTTAGAAACTTTTTCTTTTCGAAGAATGCCTTTCAGATTATGTAATGCACCTGCAACACTCTAGAGATGTATAACGTCCATATTTAGTAAATTAATTGATGATGGATTGTAGGTATTTATGGATGATTTCTCTGTATTTGGAACATCATTTGACGCATGCTTAAATTATCTTGAAAAATTTTTGGAGTTATGCGAAAGAACTAATTTAGTTCTGAATTAAAAGAAATGTCAATTTATGGTTGCAGGAGAAATTGTGTTTGGGTATAAAATTTCGGAAGATGGTATGGAAGCAGACCCTGCAAAAATTGAAGTTATGTCCAAACTAACACCTCCTACTGATGTAAGTGAGGTTAGGAGTTTTCTTGGACATGTTGGATTTTACAGGCGTTTTAATAAAGATTTTTCAAAAATTACCAAACCTCTATGCCAACTTTTAGAAAAGGACAAGAAATTTGAATTTATTGAAAGCTATTTAAATTCCTTTAAGTTATTAAAGGAAAAAATTAATCACAACCCCTATTATAGTTTCACCTAACTTAGAGAAACCATTTGAACTGATGTGTGATGCTAGTGATCATACTATTGGAGCTGTCCTTGGACAAAGGTATGAAAAGATTTTTAAGGTTATATGTTATGCTTATTGTTACTGAAAAAGAGTTACTAGACATTGTGTATGTGTTAGATAAATTTAGATCTTATTTAATTGGAGCTAAATAAGTTGTGCATACCGATCACTCTACTATTAAATATCTCATGAAAAAGAAGGATGCAAAACCAAGGTTGATTAGATGGATACTTTTGATGCAAGAATTTGATTTTGTGGTTATTTATAGAAAGGGAACAGATAATCAAATTGCTGATCATTTGCCAAGATTAGAAAACAAAAAATCATCTGACACTGACAGTGAAATTATAGACAGTTTCCCTGATGAACAACTTTATAATATTAATGAGTGGAAAATACCACGGTATGTTGATATTGTTAACTACATTGTAAGTGATATTTTGCCACCAATGGTGACACTGCAACAACAAAGAAAATTCATTCATGATGCAAAAACATATTTTTGGGATGAGCCTTATTTATATAAACAATGTAAAGATCTGATTATGAGGAGATGTGACCTTATGAAGAAACTGAACTAATCATTCAGAAATGTCATGATTCTGAATTTGGAGGACATTTTGGGATTGATAAAATTGCTTATAAAATTTTACTAGCTGGATTTTTTTAGCTTACTATCTTTAGAGATGTTTATAGATACATAAAAACTTGTGATCGATGTCAACGAGTAGGCAATATATCTAGAAGAAATGAAATGCCTCAAAATTTCATGTTAGAAGTTGAGATCTTTGATGTTTGGGGATTAGATTTTATGGGACCATTTATTCCTTCATTTGGAAACTTATATATATTAATTATAGTGGACTATGTTTCTAAGTGGATTCAAGCACAAGCTTTACCTCGTGTTGATGCTAAAAGTGTTTCAAGGTTTTTAATAAAAAATGTTTTCACTAGACACGGAATGCCTAGAATAATTATCACTGACGGAGGATCCCATTTTAGAAATAAATGCATTCAGAGATTAGCAAAAAATCTAATATTATTCATCGAATCTCTACTGCCTATCATCCTCAAACCAGTGGGTTAGCTGAAGTTTCTAATAAAGAGATTACACAAATACTTGAAAAAATTGTAAACTCTAGTAGAATAGATTGATCCACTAGACTTGATACTGCATTATGGGTTTACATGACTACTTATAAAACTCCTAAATGAATGAATCCTTACAAACTCATTTTTTGAAGGACTTGTCACTTACCAGTAGAATTGGAGCATAAAGCATATTGTGCGAATAAAGAGTTTAATTATAATTTGAAAGATGCTGGTAAGAAGAGATTGTTACAATTAAATGAATTGGAAGAGTTAATAAATGAGTCTTATGATAATGATAAAATTTATAAGGAAAAATTAAAGTTATGGCATGATTGGAAGATTAACCAAAAGAACTTTGAACCAAGACAAGAAATTTTGCTTTACAACACTAAGCTGAAGTTATTTCCTGGGAAATTGAAGTCTCGTTTAGGACCCTTTACTGTGACTCAATTTTATACTTACAGAGCTATTGAAATAGAAGATCAGAAGACGGGAAATAAATTTAAGGTAAATGGACATAGAATAAAACCATATTATGAGGGTAAAAGACCAAATTTTAAAGAGGTTTTAATGATCGGTCAACCTGAATGACACCTGAATATGTCGGGCTGATGACGTTAAACCAAGCGCATTATGAGAGGAAACCCATATTTATCTTTAGTTTTATAGCAATTATAGTAGTTTTTGTTTGAAATTATCGTTATTTTGTGGTAGTATTAAGCTCTCTACTCTTATCTACCTTTGAAACATCATAAAAATTGGATCCATGAAGAAAAATTGGAACGCATTCGGACCAGAGCAAAACTGTGCAAATTTTGCCTTGGGCGCCGATGGCACCCTCGATGCCACCGATGGCGGGTTTTTCCCGAGATTCCAGACAAAATTGGTACAGAAGCTCGCCGACGGAGCCCTCGACCTCGCTGATGGCGAGGCCGGCAAATTGGCGACTACTTCGGTTCAATTGGCGGTTTTTGACGGTTTTTGGGGGAGAATTTTCTTTTTAAAATCAAAAATTCAATCTATAGTTCATATCTTCCCTCCAAAAATGAAGTGAAACTCCACCAATTTCATTCCTTTAGCGTCCCATTTCCCTAATAATCCTAGAATGCGAGTTTTCAATCGGCAAAAGTTTATTAGTGCGGAAGCATAGCGAATCTTCAACAAGTTGTTGATGAATAAATGATTAATCAAGGAACAAGGATTTGTAAATCGTGGATTGAATAATCTCAGGACTGATATTGAAGAAATGATAGTGCGGCGAAGATGGGAAGTGTTGTTCTACACTACCGCTGTCGTGGTTGTCTTAGTAGTGAAAGAATTTTAT
>NEWO01000342.1:609713-649314 GCA_003013225.1 Phalaenopsis aphrodite | reverse complement strand
TTTTGACACCGAATTTAATCATCTCTAGGTAAGAGCTTCACTCCAAACTAAAAATATTTGATTTTCACCATGGATTTCATCCACATTGAGGAGATTCAAAAAATTTGAGAATGTGAAGAAAATTTGGGAAGAAATTCATGGATCTTAATGTTGAACTCTTATAATTTCTATTGGAAGCCATGATTTGAATATTTGAAGTAATTTTTGGAATTTTTTTATAATTTAATTAGATTTAAATGGCTCAATGTCAAAAGAGAAGACTTGAGTTCGACGAGTCTCGTTTCGTCAATGCGATGGATCAAACAAAATTTACTTCCATATTTAAAGGAAAGAAGTGCATACAAGATCAAGTTTTTGAAACTTTGGGATGAGAAATCGAACGAGTTATTGCTGAGCAGAGGTGGTAAAACTTTTGTTACACCACCAATAAAGCTGATGCAAATGTTGCTAAGTAATTCTACGCCAGTGTTATTTATTCTGATGATGGAATGATTCAAGTGCGTGGGTTTCCTGTTGAGTTTACTGCCGCCGACATCGACACTTTTTTAAGAAATCCCAGACTCTTATAGCTGCCAATACGAATCCTTTAGTACGATGGAAGGCCCCCTCAATGATTTGATCAACTTTCTCACTGATGGGAAAGGAACATGAAAGCTAAAGCAGCGAGAGCAGGTAAATTTTTTTATTTACATGTTGAATGTCATATCTAAAGCATGACACTACTTCATTTCCTCTACTCTGTTATCAGCTTATCACCACGGTGAGGTAACTAGAGATAGAGCTATTCTGAATTTCTGTATTCAAAATAGTAGAACTATAAATTTGGGGAGAATAATTCTTAAGAATATATTGACTACAACGAGGAGTGAGACTAGTGGAGGTCTAGGACATCCTTGACTTATTTATACAATTTGCAAACTTTCTCGGTTGGAAAGTGGAGATGAAGAATGGGTTTATCCTATGAAACCCATTTGTAAAGCTAATTTAAGGACTTATGAATCTCATGATAAATGGGGACCTGGGAGTAGAAGTCAAGAACCTTCTACTAGTAGAGATGTTCCCTCTACAAGTTATGACCTTCCACCTCCTAGTTCTCCTACCCTCTCTGATTTAATGAATGAGTTGACCTTGTAGCGGAAGAGCATAGAATTGATAAGTGAAACGATTGGAGGTTTAGAACGTCAACATAATTAAGATAGTAAGTACCTTCAGAGGCATTCAAATTTTGAGGTAGCCTATTATGAAGCTCAGTCCCGACACTACAGAGGTGAGCCTGATGTTACATTTCCTGAGTGCTCCCGATGTACTCAGTATCAGGCCAATCCACCTGTTGATCAAGGAGATGAAGATATAGCTTGGGATTTTGATATTGAATGAAATTGATGTACTTATATTTGTATTTTTATTTCTGTGATCTTTTGTGATAGAAATGGATGTTTGTATATTTGGACTATCATTTTTATTATTTTGTGTACTTGGATAATTTTAATTTTTGTTATAAAGTTAGTGTTATAATTAAATGTGCATGCGTAGTTTAATAGATGTTGAGTGGTATTGTGAATTGTAATGTAATGTGATTTTGATTTTCACTTTTTAATTTTAATTGTATTGTTTAGTATTGTGGTTGTGTTAGGAAATGTTGAGCTTGTTTAATGTTTCAGTTTTATATTTATTTCAAAATTTCATTACCCAGAAATTCCTCTAATAATTTATGTGTAGAAAGCACCTAATATTACAGACCAGGTAAAGTCAAAATTTCAGAAGGCCTGCAGAAATTTCAGAATAATGAAAATGCCTACAATACTGAGGTATGATTTATATTTATGATTTTTCTTTCCACCTGTATTATTTCATATTTAAAAATTTAATTTTGGGAGAGGGAAGAAAAAGATTGACTATTAGATGTTCTCTATTTCAATATTTTAAAAAATTATTTATATGATTTCATGTAGTGAATTTAATTCAGGTAACTATATTTTTGTAACTATTTAAATATTATGGTAGATTTAAAGAAATATTTTTGTAATGAAAATTAATTTTGTAACTTAAGATATTTTAGTATAAGAGAATAAGATTATAGTTAACTATTTAAAGTAAAGGAAACTATGTTTTGAAGTATTAAGAATCTGGAAATTTATTTGAGAAGAAAAGATTGGGGCTCAATGATGTAAAAACTATGAAGTATTTATAAGGTAAAGGAATGCTTTGAGTTTCAAATTTAGGGAAAGAAAAGTGAAGTTCAAAATCATTAAAGGCTATCCAGATATAGTAATCCTCACTTGAAAAAGGAAAAAGAAAGGATTGAAAACAATCCCTGAAAAGAAAAGAAAAATATATAGCATTGAAAGCAATCTAAATGAAAAAGAGAAAAGAAAGAAAAAATTATGGAAGTGAGGAGAAGCTTGAGGATATGCCTAATCAAAATTGGCTTCACTGGACCTACCTAAAGGGAAAACTTAAATACATTCCTGAACTTATATTTATGGAATAGGTCTTTTACTAGTAGAGTTCTCATGAAGTTCCTATCTTTTGTATATTTTAATTGACTTAATATTGCAACATACAGTCATTCTTGAAAAGAATAGAAGACTAGAACTCTTAAACTTGATAACTAGATAATCTTGTGGCAACAGAGTTAATTCAATTACTTGAATTTTTTCTAAAAATCTCACTACGATATTTATTTAAATCAAACTTATAGTTTTTCTAAATTAAAACTTTCTTATAGGCGATCATAACTTTTATATAGTATTAAATTACTTGAGGACAAGTAGTAGTTAAGTTTGAGGGATTTTGACCAGAGAAAAATATGTTGAGATTTTCATACCTATTTTATACTATTTTTGATGATATTGCACTTTAAAGAAAGTTATTTTTGATGTTTTGTTGCAAGAATGAGGAATTAGGGTCATTGGAGCAAAAAGATGCAAAAAGGAGAGAATTTGGAGCGAAAAGGACCAAAATGTGGAAATTTGAACTAGGCCACCGACGACGCCCTCGACCCCACCGACGTGAGTTTTTCCCTAGGATACAGGACAAAATTCTTTATAAGTTCGCCAACGGTGCCCTCGAGCCGCCGACGGCGAGCTCGATGGCTCTGGCTACTCAAGTTTTGGATAAGGCCAAATTTTGAAGGGATGCTTAGCCAACGCTTTGGAAAGCTCATCCACAACTTTAAAACACTATTTTGACCGAAAATTGGAGAGCCTGGTGAAGAGGGAAAATAATCTAGGGAGCAAATAAAGTGGTAGAGAAAGTTCCTAGAGATTAGAAAGGTTCTAATATTGTATATCTTCGAGAGATTGTAAAATTGGAGGGAAAGTGAGAGATTTCTTCCTCCTTGCTACTTAAAAGAAGAATTATGTGTGCTATAAACAAAGGGAGAGATTCAGAGTAACTTCGAGGAGTGTTCTTGGGGAGAAATTAGAGATAAGTTATTTAGTTGTTGTAGATCGTATGACTTTGATTTTATATATGAATTTCGAGTTTTGTTGTGTTTTCCCCATGAGAACTGAGTAGTTTTCTCTTTCTCCTTGTCTCAAGATTTGTGAAATGGTGATTTGAATTGGTGAAGCCATAAAAATGTTTATGAAAATGTGATGATCTTTTAACTTCGATCTTAATTTACTTTCAATCTGCCCAATTCATTTGTTAAAATATGTTGAGTTTTACAACTAAAGTGAAGATTACATCCAACATTCAGGAAGGCCAAAGCCCTTGGAAGTTGGGTGAAAATAAATAGGGAAATAATATTATCGAGCGTAGAATTGGAGATTTTAGAGTGACAGATTAAAATCCCCAATTTGGTGTTATCGTTTTGGTGCTGAGGTGTAGATGTTAGCCCTCAGATGAGGGGAACATGGGAGCTCCAAAGTGAGAGCTGATATCCTCTCAGCCTAGCAGCAGATTCAGTAAATAATCATAGGATTATTCAATGTTCTTTATGCCTAGACCAAAGGGTAAATAATAGGTATGCTCTTATTTGGCACAATATAAATTGAACAAATTTGCTTTATCCATTCACTATAATTTCTTGACATGGAGAAGGATGTTTTCTTATATATTGAATATCACAATTAAACCCTCATTAGTATCATTAGTTATTTAATATTTGTTAAAATTACCTATTTATTTCAATTGTCTATTAGTGACAGATAAGCAAATTGAACTTCGTTGTTGTGATTAAAGTATTGCTTTTCTAAAATCTTAGTTCGCAATTCTAAACATCACACTGTGGGATCGATATCTATGACTCCATCACAACCCTATATTACTTGAACGATATGTATACTTGTCTTGATAAGTGTGACTTTACAATTATTGAATATTTATTACGTCCGTATTTATCTTACATTTTAAGCATATAAAAAGTCGTTGCTCAATGGTCCCATATACCCACTAGCCCTAGACTAGGTTTTAGCTAAGATGAGTACATAGAGGATCCAAATGGGGATTTCATTGGTCCATAGCTCATACATGGTGGTTGACCCCGTGCACCAAATTTACCAAAATATCCAACTTGGCCTATTGCGCGTAAATCCACCCAAATTACATGAATGCCCTTCAAACCCTTAATTTGGTCAAAATCCTCAAATTCATCTAAAATACCCAAATTCGTTCAAAAAAATCTTTTCAAACCATTTCAAACTACCCAATTTACCCAAAACCACCCAATAATTCCAAAATCACCAAAATACCCCCAAAATTACAAAACTACCCCTGACACCCAAACTTTCCCAAAACATCCAAAGTCACTCCAAATGTCTCCAAAACTAATTTAGACACTCCAATTGAACCTAATTTGGCCAATTTGACATTTTTTACCAAAACCCTAAATTGTCTTAAAAGGCCCAATTTCCCCATATTTACCTCACATGTCCATCAATTTGGGCCTAATTTCCCTCAATTTCAATCCTACACTCAAATTCACCTTTCACATGACCAATTTAAAACAACTCCAAGCCTAACTTCCCCATGCTTTGAGCTCAACTTTAATCTAAGTCAAACCCCCAATTTTGGTCCTATGACCTAATCTCACCTAATTGAACCCCATGGCCTACTTAATTTGCCCCAATTTGAATCTTAAATTCTTCATAACAATCCTACACATAAAATTTGAACTTTAATTGGCCTTGTTGAAGCCTCAACATCATTTAATTTGATCCATGTCCAAAAATTCCCAAATTTGCCTCAAATTGGTTATGTCCCCAAAATCCACCAAATTGAATGCCCTAACCCCTAAATTAACACCCAATTGATGTTGAAAATTGTTCATGACATTCCTATAGACCATCAATTTGGACTTAGTTAAACCTTATCCATCTCTAGACCCAATTCTAGCCCAAAATGCCCAAATTGACCAAAATCCCAAAATTCTTCAAATTGAGCTTCTAATTAAACTCAAAATTACCTCAATTCTTCACAAAAAATCATCATGACAATAATCTACACAATCATGATCAATTAACTGGGCTCAATGTAATGACTAGCCTAACTTAAACCAAAACTTTGGCCATTTGGACCCAAATTGGATAGAAGCACCAAATTTAACTTAGCCATCCTAAAGTCACCAAATTAAAGTTTCCACAGCCAAGCAAGCTATGGACCAATGGGCCCCTAAATTAAGGGATTTATTCCCACTTTTGGGTCTTAATCAAAATTTCTCTTCCATCATGAAAATCCCTTGGAGGTAAATTATATTTAAGCCTTCCCCTGATTCACCTAACCTTCTGGCCACATCCCCTACCGCTGCCGGCAGGCAGAGTGGTCAAAAAACACCATAACCGAGAGCCTCAAGCTCAAATTCAAACCTAAATTCAACAAACTTAACTGGTCAATCCCAATTGGTTTAGTACTTTGAAACCCTCCCCATAAGCATCAATTTGCACCCATTAATTGGCTCTGAGCTTCCCCCTAAGCCATTTTATTTAAACCTACCCTCGGATGGACAAAATAATGAGTGTGGTAAATCCTTGGGGAAACTTATTCCAATTACTCTCATACACTCTCCAAGAGCTCCTAAGCTCGCTGCCACCATTTTCCCTCACTAATCCGCACTGTGGAAGCCCAATTTTGAGCTCAAGCTTTCAGCTCAAATCAAGACATCTCTTCACAGTCCTCCAAACTCAAATTAACTGTGCACCCACCATCCCAGAGTGAGAGGAGTTGATTCCCCCATCAAATCTCCCTCTCAAACAGACTCTAACCTAGCTTTAGACCAACACCTAAAATTGAGCTTGATATAATTCATACTTAGACAATTCATCAGGGCTCAAGATTTCATCCAGAGGTTCATTGGGTCCAATCGAAGCTACCACAACCATCTGATTTAGGCCTCCGCTCTCAGACAGAGGTATTGAGCTCTAACCCTAGCTTAAGCTTATTTTGATTCTTCATTTGTAATGGCATGAGTTTATACTTCATTAACAACATAGATGTGTTTGTCTTGAGTAGACTAAAGTTTAGAAACAAACCCCAAGCAATTTGGTTGAGTTTAGGAAGATATCTTAAGGTTTTAGTGTGAATGGCTCACGGGTTAGGTCACTTAGGGACTATAACAGAGAGTCGTACAATCGTGCGTGTATCCAATGGATGGAGAAGATCAAGCCGGACAGACCTCGATGCATAAAGCATGATATGCGTGTAGGCTACGTGGCTAGCAGCGTCAAATGGTAGAGTGATGTGTGGAACCTTAAGAGCGGATGAGGTTGAGGTGGCACCACGTTGATAAGTAGAAAAATATGGGATTTTTGAATTATTTTCAATACCTAAAATTCAAAAATCCATTTCTCTAGAAAAATCATCAAAATAAAAGAAAAATACCCACTTCTTCAGTGAACATAGGAGAATAATGTGGACTAAAAATAAAAATTATTTATTAAATATATTATTTTTGATGAATTAAATACCCACTGTGGTACTTTAATTCTCCATGGCTTAAAATATTTTACCATGGCTTGAAATTTTGAGGGTTTATTTTCCATCACAGAGGAGATGTTATTTGATTTTTTTAAGGTCAGAGGGCATCTATATGCCTCTAGCCTTAATTTTCAAGCTAAAGTGGTCATTCTAGCTTATTTTAATTATATAAATCAAAATATCACTTGCAAAATTATGAAAATATTTTTAGTAGGTTTCCTCTGGTCAGAGAAGTCTAGGAAAAATATCATGATATTTTGAATTACCTTGAGAATTTCTATATCTAATTAAATGTAAATATCTTGTATTAATTTTTGTGAATTTTATACTTATCAAAAGATGTTAAAATCAATCCCACACTATTTATAGAAACCATATTTGCACACTGTAAAAATTTGAAAATTATTTGATTAAGTCTAAGCACTAAAGTTGATTTCTAAGAAATCTTGCATTTTTGTAAAAAAATAAATATATTATAGTAAATACACTTGGGAAAATTTTGAAAAATGGTTTTCTGAGTTCCTTGTGATCAGGGGCACTTAGGAAAAAAAAATTATTTTTGGTAAAATACTTGATTTTTCAGCCTTACTTATAATTTAAAATAATTAGAACAATTTAAAATCCCAAAAATACCAAAATAGTTCAAAATGTACCTAATTGCTCCCTGGTCACTTGGGACTCATAAAAGACATTTCTCATAATTTTTTTAAGTCAAAAAAAAAAAGAAATTTTTGAGAGTTATAACGAATTTTCTCAATTTTCTCACTAAAATAATTACATTACGTAAATTAAAAATAAAAAAAATATAAAATTTGATTATCTGAGTTTCTTGAACTCAGAGAAGTCAATAAAAAATATTTAAAAATTTTTTGTGATTAAAAATATTAGTTTCTACTTAATTTAATCATTAAAATAGATAAAAAATTAAATAATAATAATATAATTTAATTCAAACAAATCATGAAATATTGCCTAAGTGTTTCCCTGACATTATGAAACCTCTAATAATTTATCCATAAATAGAAAATTTTATTTTGGAAAGACAAATAATTATGTTTTGAAAATCCTATTTTTCTAAATTGGATAAATTATCTAAATTAAATTGAAATTTTGAGAGGTCTACATGATCTCTTCATACATTATAATTACCTCATGGTTATGACACTTTAAACCCTCAAAGTCATTTGGGTTGTGTTTAGTGAGTTATGAGGTGAAGTGCCCCAAGGGCCAAGTGGTAATTTTAAACTTGGGTGTTTTAATCAAAAGTTAGGATTAACCAATGTAAAATGGGTAGTTTTGTCTTAAATATTTTTGGATGATTGAAACACAATGTGATTAAAAGTTAGAAATTCACTCACCACCTTTGCACAATGTCAACAAGATTATAAACCTCCTAATCTTCATGACTTGGAAGTGAATTGAAGATCAAATGATTCTTAAGAAAGGGGCTTAAGTTAGAAAAGATGATAATTTACTTTTCTTAAGCCTAAAGTTGAGGATGGTTTGATTATTTGATAAGAATGCACATCACTCAAAATCAAAACATTGTTGATCACCATTTCACCCATTATGATTGTTAAAGGCTTGGTAGTGACCTAGGCTCAGTATCTAAACTCAATTTATTGGATTTAGAAAATGATATGATTGGAAATAAACATAAAAAAACACTATAAGCCTGACTTTAATTTTGGGCACCATAATCTTTAAATGACTTAAACTTGCCTCAATGGTAGTCACTCACATAACTCTTAAATGAAACATCAATTTACTGGTCGAGTATCCTATCCTTGGGATAATAAAATTGTCAACTTTCACTAAGCAACGGGGGAGCCACACTTCAACCTCGGATGATTAATGGAACAACATAATAAGTTCAAAATGAACTCATAATAATTTAAAAGATCGTTAAAGTAGTTCTGGGTCATTCCCTCAACACATTAAAATCTTTTGGATATTTTGAAGAGACAATTGAACTTGTCATATTTTGTTCTAAAATTATCTGTTAGGATCTTCCAAGATCCAACAAAATCATAGCTTGGGGATTTTGTAGCTAAACCTTCACCTACTCCAAAAATTTAAATTCCTTGTCAGATTATATACATGTCTTGCAAGTACTAACCTTTCAGGTGGTGGAACGAGAAGACGCAACTTGTACGCTTTTAAAATAATGCATTTACCTCTATGTAGTTCTTGTCTCGAGCTTCCATGTTAATTAATGATGTCATCCTACATAAAAACCAAAAATGCTAGGATAGCCATAAAAATAAAACCAAAACTAAAATCAACCAAGATAAAAATTTCACAGCCACAACAAATAAATTATAAAGCAACCCAAAATTTAATCATAAACATCATAAAAAACAATTGTAATTAAATTAATACGTCTCTATTGGATGATCGGGAATCCCTTAGAGGAGGTAACATACAGTTTCTAATGATGCTTCCCACGGTCTAAATGAAAGTATGAAACACATTAAGTTGAGTTTAGTAAATTCATTGAACTAAGTGAATCTGATAGAAAATAGTGGTACCAGAATGAGGGAATCGTAGGATCCTAACCGGTGCCGTTCTAACCAACTTTAATATGCCCCATAAAAATTAAAGAACTATAACCTTAGGGACATCTTATTTGACATTATAACCTGACACATTAGAAAACTTAAACTCGACACTACAAGGAGTTTGGTGCTAGCATTGTGGGCAGCATGGCCATCTTTGACAACAAAAAATGTATTCCCCAGCTAAACCATTCTTTCCTTAGAACTAAAAAACAAAGCCATATTATTTTGAAGTTGTTTAATTATGCAACATAAATCCTCACCTCGCCTTTAGGCCTTTGTATGGCTCTTCTATACAATATGAGCCCTAACTCGTCTTAGGATTCTAAGGTTGTCGTTCTTCACTGCCTAAATCCTCAGATCTTTTAGGCTATTTGTGTGATTGTTTCACACAACTGTAAGCCCTAAATTAATAAAATTGGCAGGATGAAACGTTCAAATAATTTATCCTCAAAATTTAAGTTAAACCATAGGATAGATTGGAAAGTCACTGAGGTTCTCCTTCAGATCTATGACATCCTCTAGTTCTTCCTTCTTTGGATTCTACAACAAAATACTCCAAATTTGAGACATTCCCCTTTCACGCTTCTTTGTCCGATCATGTCAAAAATTCTTATCCATTTGACCTTCTTGAAGATATTATTTCCTGATTTTTATCGAGAGTTTTCTTAGGTGACTTCGGTTATCTAAGATGTAATTAACTATAGGGGCTTGCCTTTATAAGAAGCTTTTCTGAACCAAGCTTAACATAAACCATATTTAATTCTTCATATTAAATAGGGGAACTTGTCGGCAAATAAAATGGTTTCGCAGACCAAAAGGATGTCATATATTTCATCCTCAAGTCCTGTGTTTATCCTTCGGAATACATACAAGTTTTTAGGTATAGTGCTCTTTCATTTAAACTATGAAAAATATGGGATCACTATGCTGTCATATTTTTCTAAACTATATATATATATATATATACACTAAATGCCTTTCCGAAGCGGGTGATAAAATTTTTGATTCCAGCGACCGACAGCTTCCTACGGGCAACTCCTCAACTTTTTAGTGTCGATCAGCTCCTGGTGACTCCACTGGTGATTTGATTCTCTCTTCCTTTAAATCAAGAAATATCATCTTCATAACATTGGTAATGATTTGACGTCCAACATGGACCTAATTACCCTTCGTTTGTTGGCATGCTTTACCCATTTCTGTCTTTGGAAGTTACGGTCAACTCTTCTTGACTTCAGGACTATCTGTTCAACAACCTTTGAATAGAAAGGTTCAGAAGACCTTTAAGGACTCTTTAATCTTCATGTGGATTTAAACCCCCAATAGGTGTGTTGGTGGACTACTTCCACCTGGGCATTATGCGTTGTTAGGTTGGTCCCGCATTGGGTCCTAAACTTCACTTTCTCTCTTTCAAGTTTGATTTGCTCTTTTGCAAGTTAAATCAAACTGTGTCGTGCTACACATGCTCTTTAATTTTCCTTATATTAATTAAATCTTTCTACCTTCAGACTATTTTCATAAAATTTTAAATTTTCCATAAATTAAATAAAGACTTATTCGGTGTACAAATTGACCTATGTTAATTTTTAGTGCTCGCACTAAGATTACGAGGTATTAGAAAAATAGCTAACTCCAGAGCTATCTTTTTAAAGCCATTGCAAAGGCGTTCCCAATGCTCACTTTTTCTTGCAACCTGCTGACAAGCTGTAGTGCTCATAATGTTGCTCCCACCATCAAGTTTGGAGCAGGATTTGAAGATCTTGAGGTCATTTTCAGGAAAGCCCCATTCCTCATAATGAAAGTCATAGCTCCAGAGATTCAAGAACAGTCTATTGAAATTAACCAGAGCTACCCTCAAGACTTCTCTTATTACAAGAATGTCAAGACTACTACCACCACGACACCTACCAAGCCTGCTATTGCCGTCCCTGTTTAGGGAAAAGGAGTTATGATTATTGAGGCCTGACTGAAGAATTGGTTTTTTTGCCGTCAGTATTTGAAGTCTGGTGGAGTTCGAAGACCGCACCGTTAACCCAAACCCAAATGAAAAAATGTAACATGAAAGTTTGGAGGGCTACTGAAGCTCAAATTTTTAAGGAAGTACATTTTGATGAAGTTTCTCATCATGAGGAGTTAGGATTACTAGAGACCTATCGACTTCTGCAAGGGAGTAGGTTCCATTCTTTAATGGACACTGTTGGGTACAAAAGTATCCAGAAGATCACAGCTACTTTATTGTCACTTCATGGACATAGTGGGGTGAGGAAGAATCCTACTCCTACCACTCGAGTTAGTTCAGTTTCCTAGAAACTAGCTGCTAAAGGAGGATGTTCAGTTAGCAAGTTACTCAAACAAGTGGGACATGTAGTATCCCCTCACATGAAGAAAGAAATTTTAAGGAACGTCAAATCTACCAAGTGATCTCAAAAGTCAATTGAAGCTTTGCTTTCTTGCATTCCGGTCTAGTTCCGCTTGAGGAGCAGATTTGATACTACCATCGTTACTACTGGTTCTATCATTACTAAACCATCATATTGTCGACTAGTTAAGTCACATCTAGGTCTGAGAATTCTACCAATCACCCACCATAAGGATGTTCTTAAAGTTCCGAGGGAAAAGACAAAGTAGTTACCCAATATTGTATCTGGTCTGCACCATAGGGAGCATACTTTTCCTCAACATACCAATGTTCCTACCGAGACACTCCATCTCAAGATGTCACCATCAAAGAAAAATGTATAAATACCCAGGGTCGATGTACCGCTATAGTCGAGTAAGCTGACAGGGCAAGATTATGGAATGAAGCGAGGGTCCAAAATATCTGACATTGTCGCAATAATTGTCAGTAAGATGGAGGAATATGTGGAAGATATCCAGCTAAGTCCTCCATATCTATAAATGCTACAACAATCAATAATCAAAGAAACATTCAAAAAGCTCAGGGTCAAGATTTTTGAGTTAGCATGAGAACATGGAGTTTCCACTGATGATGATGAAGATTTTAACTTTAAGGATTACCTCGAGGACAATTTCATGGATTTCCATGTCATCAGGACTAGAGTCGTTGCATCTGCGCACGACGCTCAAACTCTCATCAAAGAGAATGCCATAAATGAGCTGCGTAGAGCTATCTTCCTAAGGGAGGAGCAAATCAACCAAATGGAGAAAAGAATGTAAGAGATGGCTGCTGCTATGATCGTCATGGCCATAGCTTAGTGACAGTGTCAACCACCACAGTTAGCCTCTCTAGAAGTTAAACAACTGGAGATTATACACATTACAGATGAAACTAGTGAAGTCACCTAAGCAAATAGAGATGAGCAACAAAAGAAGGATTCTCAATCAATCGCCATACCATAAAAATAATTTCAGCAAATGGTCCAACAAGTTCGGGAGACCTTAACACAATCTAATGGTGTTGCATTGATTTTGAAGGGTAGAACTTACCTGGAGGAGTTTGATGTTGTACCCTCCCTTAAGGGTTTTATGTCCCTAAAATTTAAGATATTTGATGGAACAAGAAATCCCAGACAACACATAACACATTTCCAAGCTAGTTTTGGTAATACCAGAGGTAACGAAGCCTTACCTTTCTAAAATTTTGTTAGCTGCCTATCAGGAATCACTTTTGATTGGTATGTCAACTTACCTAACGGATTAGTTAAGCTATTCGCCAAGTTTGAACAAATGTTTGTGAAAAGATTTGTCGGAGCGCAACATCATGGGTTTATTTGAGATCTCATAATGGAAAAACAAAAGCTCAAAGAGACTTTAGTAGACTATATCTTAAGGTGAAGAAACCTTAGCATGAAATGTGAATCAATTACAAGAACATCCTACAAATGAGATCTTACTCAAAAGAATTCATGGGCTAGTGGCTTTCATGCTCAAGGGACTCACCAACAAATCCTTTGAGAAGCTACTCAGCAAAGCTAGTTATTTTCAAGAATAAGTTAAACACTCGAATTCCTATGAGAAGTCTGAGATGTCTAAGAAGACCATAATATTTGGAAAGATGTCCAAAACTGTGGAAACAGTAGATAAAGGAAAGCAACCGATGAAAAAACGTGCAGAGAATTCCCAGTCATCATCGCAACATGCTCGATAGCAGACACAACAATATAGTCAATCTAGCCAGTAACTGCCTCGCGGAGGATCATATCGAACATAAAATAAGAAAGTGTCCATTGCAGAATGAAGGAAAGTGGTGTATTCCTTCAAAGATGAAGCCGTACCCAAAATGTTCAGAAGCTTGATGAATAAGCCTGAATTTATATTACCAGATCCAAAGAAACCTGAAGAGGTCGACAAGAAAGATCAAGCTAATTATTGCCCATATCACAGATTGCTTGGACACATCATTGAGGAATGTTTCATTTTCAATGATTGACTTGATAATAATCTTAAATAACTGAATATAATGATCCTGGAAGCATATTTAAAAGAACTTGATAAAGATTCCATAAATATGATTTTGGGCTGAGCCAATCTCTCTAATTGATCCATATGCTGGAAAATATGGATGGAGTACAGTTTGGAGAAAATTTTCTATAAAAATACCGAATTAGATCTAGAATGCTTTAAGACAAACCTCCGTTCAGAGCCTTCAGCCTGCCAAGCTTGAGATGAAGATTTCACCAAAAGATTTGTCATCGTCAAAGAAAAAGAAGAAAAAGAACACCACCATGAAGACTGATAGCACGAGGGGTAGGATAGAGGCTGCATCTACTAGATTAGTTGTCTCGGATTCGAGGAAGAAAATCCTCGACCCCCTGACCTTATATGATTATTTTTTTTCCCTTTAGGGTCTTAAAAATATAATGATTTTGATTTTGACTACGTTTTAACTATTTTTAGTTATAACGTAATCGATTGTGACCAATCTTACTTTGAACTCGATTCCTAAAATGATCCTCAAATCATGCTTGAGTCCAATGAACTCGCTAACAAAACCAAAGAAGACATCGACAATACTGCTTACGACAGGGCCAGAAGTGAGGAACCAATCCTTAAGCTCCACAGTGCACCGTTTACCATCAATTTATATCTTTCCCACAAATAAGAAATACGAGAAGATTTGATAATCATATCTGAAAAAGAGATTACATAAGTGAACTTTAGGAGCAGGAGAGTATTACCCCCGTGAACAACTCTCACAGATAAAGGAAAGCAAATAGTAACTCAAGAAGAGCTACCTCCACCTCCACCAGTGGAAGAAGCATATAACCAAGAGAAAATTAGAGGATCATACAAAGTGGATTACAATGTACTAGCTCATCTTATGATGTTGCCAACCAAATTAAGCATCTAAGATGCTCTATTCTTATCAAAGGAGATGAGAGAGTCTCTGGTTACAGCTTTGCTTGACCTAGAGATTTGATTAACCTAGTTGGCTAGCATATCCTTAGATGAAGTTTGATCATTGAAAGAACAGTCTGGCGCGACCTTCTTAGATGAAGATGTGTTGCTCGATACCGCTGACCAAAATTATCCACTCTATATCTTTGTTAACATCAGCAGATTTTTGTTGTCTAGAGTTTTAGTAGATCCTGCAGCATCACTCAACTTGATGAGTCTTCGGATATTGGCCTATTTGGAAATTGATGCTCCGGAGCTTACAACCCATAAAATGATGCTAAGAAGATTCTACCAAAAGGATGAAGTAGTAACAACTGCTAAGTTTCATATCATCAACCCTAAAACCTTTTTTAATGCTCAACTTGGTCTACCATGGATTCACAAACACAATATGGTCCCATCGTTGCTACATCAGTGCCTTAAGTACTACAAGGAAGGATAATAACATTGCATCAAGGGAAATTTACAACAGTTTTCAGTTCATGAAATTGGCATTAATGAGGATGACACATACAATGCGCCTCCAAAGGAAATTGTGTTCTCTCGTAAAATTGTAACAAATAAATGTGAAGATTCAGAAGAATTACAATGACAAGGCCATTAAACTCGGCTTCAATAATCTTCCACCACTCTTTTGCAATAAGTTGGTAGGGGTTCTTTCAATTCGTGCACCCGAGGTCGAGGCTGGGGATGTGGATGAGGAACAACCAACTTAATTGTTGAACAGACTAAGCCGACCATCAACATTGGTGATGAAGAAAGTTTTGAAGATGAAATAATGATGAAAAAATAGAAGAAACCTTAGTACGAGATATCCTTAGAAGATACGGAGAAAAGCGAATATGAGATAATGTACGATCAGATAAACCGCTATGTGAATACCATGACCCTTACTCCGATTCTCCCTCAAAAGGTCGAGAGTCTAGAGGTCAAAATTTATGAGGCTTCTACTTCTACTAATCTTGCAAATCATATAAATATGGATGAGGATCCTAATGAATTATTGGAATTGCCTTTTGGTTACCTTTCACCTTGTGTATAAAAGTTAATTTAGTAGGGGCATTTGCCAAAACAAATGCCAAAAGATAAGTTACAATTATTTCAAAAATTATGGAATATTAAAAGTCAAACTCCTAACTCGAAAGAGGGTCTCAAATTTGGTACAGTCGGACCAGTTGATTATTCAGAATTTTATATGGTTGTTACTAGTGGATTAGAAGAGGATTTCCTTGATGTGGAGGATCACTCTATTGATCAACTAATAGAAAATGCTTTGCCAAAATTGAGGAAGAAATGAAATCAACTTTTGACGAATTGAAGGAAATCAACCTCGGGACAAAAGAGTAGCCCCTTAATACATTTATAAGTTCTCTACTCAATAATGAAGAATCTTGAGAATTGATTAAACTGTTAACAAACTTGAAAGATTGCTTTACATGAGTTATGATGAAATGTTAGGACCATCCGCAGAAGTTGCAGTTAATAAGTTCGGGGTGGACAAAGGTATGACCCCAGTGAAACAAGCTCCAATAAGGATGTGCCTCAAAATAGAGCAGTAATTCATCGGTGAGGTGATGAAATATTAGAAGCTAAATTCATAAGAGAAGATCAATATTGCACGTGGTTAGATAACATTGTGATGGTCAAGAAGAAAAATGGACAAATTCGTGTATGTGTCGACTTCAGAGATCTAAACAAAGCTTGTCCAAAGGATGAATTTCCTTTAACAATACCAGAAATAATGGTGGATATCGATTTGACACATGAAATTTTGTCTTTCAGTGATGATTCATCAGGATACAACCAATTCAAGATGGCTCTAGAAGATGCAGCTCTTACATCCTTCAGGACACCTATTGGGATCCTTTGCTACACAGTGATGTTGTTTGGGCTGAAGAACGCTGAGCAACATACCAACGAGCCATGACAAAGATTTTTTATGAACTCATTCACAATTAAGTAGAATGCTACTTCAATGATTTGGTCATCAAAAGTAAACAAAAAATAGACCATTAGGATGACTTGAGGATCATGTTTGAATGGTTGCGACGATATGACCTTAAGATGAATCCCATAAAGTGTGCCTTTGGCGTTACCTCCGGGAAATCCCTAAGATTTGTTGTCCATCATCAGGGAATTGAGATTAACTCGAATAAGATTAAGGCTATCTTAGAAATGCCTCCTCCCATAACCTTGAAACAACTACGTTCCTTCCAAGGGAAGTTGGCATATCTGAGATGTTTTATTTCTTATTTCTCAGGTTGGTGTCAGCCCTTCTTGGCATTAATTAAAAAGGATGCTAAATTTGTTTGGGAAGAGAAAATTCAGCTGGCTTTTCAGAAGGTTAAGCAATATTTAATGACACCTCCTATTTTGGCAGCCCCTATCCCGGGAAAACTGTTGATACTTTATATTGCGGCCTTAGATGACTCTCTTGAAACCCTCTTAGCTCAATTTAATGATGAGGCTAAGGAAAACACTCTATACTATTTGAGTCTTCGCTTCATATCAATGGAGATAAGGTATCCACATCAAGCTTTAATCTTTATAGCCTAAAAGGTTAAACATTACATGCTTTCTCATAATATTACTCTAATATCAAAAGTTAATCTGTGGCAATATCTGATGACTGATCAACACTTTTTGGATATCTTGCAAGGTGGTTAATGATTTTATTTCAATTTAATATAACTTTTATTCCCCTCTGTGCTATTAAGGGATAAATTTTAGTAGATTTTCTTATTGCACACCCACTGCCAGCTGGGTCCCCTCTTAATGACGAGTTACTAGATGAACAAGTATTACAGATGGATTTTTCCATTGTGCAACACTGTGAGATGTACTTCAACGGAGCTTCATCAGCCAAAAAGGACAAAGGATCAGGCACTGTTATGTCAGGCAAAGCAGGGATTGGTTTAATCTTTATCATGCTAGATAAGGGTACGTTGAGATTCTCATACCACTCGATAGAGCCATGTACAAACAATGAAGCATAATATGAAGCCTTAATCACCGTATTGGAATTTGCAATCTCAATGGATATAAGAGATATTTTCATCTATGGTGACTCACAACTCTTCATCCAACAATTCGTCGGACAATACAATATTTCAAAACCAAAATTAATAGAATATCACCGATAAATAATGAAGCTGCTAGAAAAAATTCCTTGTGTGATGCTCTGCCAGATTCCTCATAGAGATAATGCCCATGTTGATGCTCAAGCAAAGCTTGCAAAAGAATTAGCATGTCCCCTTGAGGATTCCATTGACATCACATTACAAGGAAGACAGGTTTTGTCTCGAGTCAACCTTGACAATCTACACAAGCTTGGAAAAGAAGAAGAAATGATGATTGTGGTTGCTGATATCAATCAAGATTGGCGCAAGCCTTTAATAGAATATTTACAACCTGAAAGGCTACCAGAGGACAAGTCAACAACACATCACAACACATAAAGGGCTATGTCATATGCCCTAGTAGGAGACGTACTCTACATAAAATCATTTGATCAGATTTGGCTATGATGTTTGATCAGAGTAGAAGCCCAAAATATTGCCAAAGAAGTACATGCCAGATTGTGTGGCGCTCACTAGTCAGAGCCAAAGATGAAAATGAAGATCAAATGACTCAGATGTTATTGGCCAGCAATGAAGTCCGACAGTATGGATACAGCTAGAAGATGTCACCAGTGCCAAGTATAGGGGTGGTCTTGCACCAACCTTGGAATGTGCTACAACCAACCATCGCTTTGTGGCCATTCAAGTGTTGGGACATGGACGTAATAGGTCCGATAAACCCTCCGTCTTCCAAAAGATAAAAATTTATACTTGCCGCTACAGATTACTTCTCCAAACGGGCAAAGGCAGTGTCATTACGAGAGGTTACAACACAACACATATTTTAGTTCTTCAAAAGCCAAGTCGTTTACTGTTTTGGAGTTCTACACAGAATAATCTCTGACAATGGGATAGCTTTCAAAAGCTAAAAGATCAACAACTTTGTTAACGGGATAGACTGGAGATACTCTACGATCTATTATCCTAGGGCAAATGGCCTAGCTGAAGCCTTCAATAAGATGCTGATATAGATTTTGAAGAAGACACTAGATGAAAATTAAGAAAAAAGATTGACATAACAAATTACTAGAAGTTTTATTGGCCTACCGGACAACATTCACGACTCCCACTCAGTGTACACCCTACATGCTTGTGTACGGGTCTGAGTTCGGGTCTAAGGTCGTACTACCACTAGAAGTTCAGATGTCATCTCTCAGAGTCATCATTGTCAATCAACTCACAATAGAATAAAGTGCAAAACTCAGACTTGAAGAGTTGGAAAGTCTTGAAGAAAAACATTAGAAGGACAACAACAATTGGAGCTTTATCAGACGAAGATGGTATAAGCTCATGATAAATTGGTCGACCCAAAAAATTTGTGATCCCATGCTTGTGCTCCAAAATGCCCATTCTTGCACGCTGCAAGATAGGTGGAAAATTGAGCTAACTTGGGAAGGACCATTTATCGTATAAAATGTCTACATGGGAGGAGCCTACCAATTGATGGATTTCATGGGGAAATACCAATGTTGCCGATCAACAGACGATATCTGAAGACTTACTATGCAACTTAACAATGCTTGAAATTGCCTTTTTTAAATTTTGATTGTTCTAGAGTTATTTATTTGGTCAAACGTCTACGATCGAGTCCAAAAAATTTTATTATAAAATTAACCAATAAAATGAAAGCTTTCTAAAATTACATACTTTAATTTTCTTCTTCCTACCTTTTAAGTTTGATATTCTACTAAATTAAAAAAAAACTATAAATAAATAAATTTCTCACCAACATAAATTAAAATTTTATCTAATAAACATTTTGTTTTGTTCTTGTTCTTGCTAAATTTCAGCTCATTGATGTTTTTCCTAGCAATTGCAGAGAAAATATTAGGACAGAGAATAATTTTTGCTTTTAAAGATGGTTAGAACCTTGTACTTAATGAGAAAAGGGCATCGCCGGGTGGCACCATTGAATTCTACATGGACTTCAGTCAAGTTGACGTGGAGTCTGAGGGTCCCTTAACGGATGTAGTTAGCTGTCGAAAAAAAGAAGGGTACCATTGTTGCTAAAGATCAGCACCAGGAAAAATTTCTCACTAAAGGGGAAAAGTGTGATAGTACAACAAGATCTGATTAAGGGGACTAGTAGCCTGCCATCTTTGATAACTGCACCGACCGGAGGCCTGGTCACTGCTAATGATGAGAGACTGTCAGATGCACCACTGCGAAGAACTCAATGTAGAAACGCCAACTGCCAAAAACATAGAGCTTTCCCACGTGAAAAAAGAAGACACCAACAGGAGGCAGAAAACATGCTTACCCCAATTCCTGAAAGGAAAACCTACGATCCAGATATGAAAGAAACTTCCTTCAGGTTGCGTTTCATGGAGGATGAGTCTGAGTTCACTATAAAGCCAGAGATACCAGGAGTTCCAGATGATCTTTGTGTGGGTTGTCTGACATGCAACGCCAAAATTCTCGCACGTACACCAGCTATATGGGCATTTGTAGAATGCTCAGACTGCAATGTTCTCTAACTAGAATGCTATAGTACACTAGAGGACTATGCGTCCACCGTCTATGAATTTCAGATCACTGATCACTCGATGGGTGAACCATATATCCTGTTGGATACAGAGACAACACCAGCTTGGATTCCCTCTGATAGTGAAATGAGGGAGCATCCTCGATAGCCGCCGATCGTCTTCACGGTAGAATACTACAAGATGAGTAAAGTAAACAAGAGAGAGTTTGAATTCTATGAAGAAGTTCAGGGAAGATTCATCTACATACTAGAAGGCTTGAAGTTGTACACTAAAGTCTTCTCCAAAAGCAACAAAAGAAGTATTCTCGATTGCATCTTTGATCAGAGAGACAAGGTTCAAACAGGCCTTCGGATGGAAAGAACCTATTATGAGCCACAAAAGTGGATGCATGGAAATGACAGAATCACCATACAATGTGGCAGATGCTACAACTTCACCAAGGATAGACAATGAAATCCCCCAGAAATTTTGAGACATGATGTGATTGACGTGTTACCTCCCATGATAAAATGAATGATTAAGAGAATGGTCTGATGGAGCATACTTCCAGCCAACTGTATCCCCAACAGTTGTATTATCAATATATACGATGAACGCGACTGCATTTCCCCGCATCTAAACCATCATGATTTTTTAGACCTTTTTGCACAGTCTCATTCATAAGCAATAAAAACATTTTATTTAGGAAAGAAATAGATATCATTGGCCCCGATGAGTTCATAGGATTTGTGAAGATTCTGCTACTAGTGGGTTTAATGCTAGTTCTTAAAGGAAATGGAGCAGACATTATCAAGCATTGCATTCGAGGGGTGCGACACTGTAGAGGAAATGGAGCAGACATTATCAGACATTATCTAAAGAATGGATGACAGTAAAATGCCATATGGATTCCGACCAGACCCAGAGTTGGAGGAGCTACTGCCTTACGAGCTATGAGAGGGTTGCACCTCTAAGCACATGCAAAGGGAACTCTTGTCCTGGAGCATGGTTTAGTAGGTCAGCTCGATCAGGAGCTCACCTAACCAAAGATGGACACTCAGGAGACACCTTTTTTACTACAATTTGACACAGTAGATATGATGATATATGTATTGGATATGCTCAGCTTGTGATATGTACTCAGCATGAGATATTTTCAGATGTACTTTGATGCATTTAGCGTATTGTACCTTTTGAGGCTTCGGCCTATACTCAATCTATAACACCTGTTGAAGCAGATTAATGAGATATCTTTTAGAAATTTTGTTTGTTTGCACAATTGCCCGTTTATACAATGGATAAAAGCCACAAAACCATACGTTGGTTCAGGACTACAATGAATAAAGAACAAAACAATAAAAACTTGATAATAATAAAATTTAAATAAAATACTATTTAAGAAAATCAAATCAACCAACAAAAAAATTTGCATTTTAAAAATATATTTTGTTTATCAAATGTAATAAAAATAACAAAAAAATAAAATAAATCTGTTGAGTTGATTCTCTCGAGCTCGAGATCTCTTACTCTTTTCTTGCAAAACACGAGTATTCTTATCCGCACCAGTTTTATTCACATTCTCGTGGAATTTCATATTCTACATGAAACCTCACAAAATTTCACACATTTGCCTCACCGATTTCAACCTTTTCACGTGACCCACTTCTATGAGTTTATCACCACAAACCTTTTGCACTACATTTTTGTTCTCGAAGCCAATATTGAGACACTAACTTCCTTTCCACTATCTTCTGGGTTGGATTTGCGCCACAGAGCTTTCTCTCCTAATGTGACACACATATTTGAGATAGGTTTAAGACTCACTTGAATGGAACACAGCATCATATTCTGAAACTTTTGAGATTGGTATAGGTGAATGGGACCATGACATCTAATTCTCTACACACATCTTTGAGATAATAGTAAGACTCTCCTAAATAGAATATCACATCATATTCTCAACCTTTTGAGATTGGTATGATAACCCCTTGAATGGGACCACGACATCCAATTCTCTGCACATCTCTTTGAGATAGGAATAAGACTACCCTGAATGGAACATCACATCCTATTCTCAACCTTTTGACATTGGTATAAGACCCCATTGAATGGGACCACGAAATCTAATTCTCTACACACATCTTCGAGATAGGTTTAAGACCCCCTTAAATGGAACACGACATCCTACTCTCAATCTTAGGGGTCAGTAATGGAATTATATTCCCACCCTGGAGTCCTTTTTGGTGTAATGTCCTTAATGGTAGCCATCTTTTAAGTAGATCCAGTTCGAAAGTAATGTCCCTAACGGTAACTGGAACTGGTATAGTCTTTCTCCTCGGTGTAATGTCCTTAATTTTTGTTGTCCTCTGCACTGTTGACACCCTTTTGAGTTGGATGTAAGTCCATGTGCTTTCCATCTCGATTTGGTCCTCTCAAATACTCTTATTCACTAAAACTATCAATGTGGAAATCAAAATTAAACATTCAATTTGAAAACTAGTCTCCGCCTTAATCATCAGTTTTCTTGATGGATAATTCCAGAATTTCTTTTCTTCTCCCCAGCGAGAGTATCTGTTGCTCCCCAACTGAAACAATTATCACTCAATTTTGTACCCTTTCTATGTCTGTTAACTTTGGAGTATGTTTTGGTTTTGTTGATCTCATTGGTCAACGCCAATACACGCGGTGTGCTTGCCCAGCACACCCTATATGTTGGGGGTCCATTTGCTTACCTCACTTTTGGTTGAGGTTTAGTTTTCCCTCTTTAGTAGTCTAAGGTCTAGGCATAGGACTTTCCTGTTGACTATTCCTAAATAACTAGAAAAGGAACCCTCACCATTAGAAACTCCAAACTCTTCCTTGCTTTACTTGAAGTTCCACATATTTGTCCTAACCTCAAGCACTTACTAGGTGGGGTCACTATGGAGGAACTCAACGAGAGTTCCCATAGGACTATTTGGCCCTATGGTTTACCATGGGTGTTGTTCTAGAGCTAGTTCCCTCACCTGCACTCACAATCACCAACAATGTCTCACAACCCTAAAACCCAAAACTGTTGACTTTGATCCCTTGATATTTTGGGAGACTCATGTCGATGGTCCCCTACAACCATGAGCCCTAGGCTAGTGTTTAGCTAATACCAGTACATAAACGACTCAAATGGGATTTCATTGGTCCATTGCTCATACATGGTGGTTGACCCCCCGCAAAAACTTACCAAAATATGCAACTTGGCCTATTGCCCCTAAATCCACGAAATTTACATGAATGCCCTTCAAACCCTAAATTTTGTCAAATCCTTAAAATTAAAATACCCAAATTGGTTCAAAAAAATCATTTCAAACCATTTTAAATTACTCGAAATCACCCAAAAATTACAAACTCACCAAAATACCCCCAAAATTTGCCAAAATTACAAAACCACCATTGCCTCCCCAAACTTTCCCAAAACTTCCAAAAGCACTCCAAATGCCTCTAAAATAAATTTGGACCCTCCAATTGAACCCAATTAGGCTAATTTGACCATTTTGACCAAAACCCAAAGTTGCCTTTAAAGGCCCAGTTTCCACAAATTCACCTTAGATGTCCATCAATTTGGGCCTAATTCCCTTCAATTTTAATCCTAAACTCAAATTCACCTTCCACATGACAAATATATACCAAATCCAAGTGTAATTGGCCCATGCTTTGAGCTCAACTTTGATCTAAGTCAAACCCCCAATTTTGGTCATATAACCTAATCTCACCTAATTGAACCCCATGACCTACTTAATTTAACTCATTTTGAATCCTAAATTCTTCCTAACAATTCTAAACATCAAATTTGACCTTAAATTAGCCTTGGTGAAGCCTCAATTTCATTTAGATTTGATCTAAGTCAAAAAAAACCACAAATTTGCCCCAAATTGTTTATGTCCCCAAAATCCACATAATTGAATGCCATAGCACAAAAATTAACACTCAATTGATGTTCAAAACTCTTCATGCCATTTCTATAAACAATTATCAACCATAAATTTGGACTTAGCCCAACCATATCCTATTCTAGCCCCAATTTTAGTCCAACATGCCCAAATTTATCAAAATCCAAAAATCCTTCAAATTGAGCTTTTAATTTAACTCAAAATTACTTCAATACTACACTAAAAATATTTATCATAATCATATACATAATGTTTATCAATCTTTAGCCATTTGGACCCAAATTAGACCCATGAACCAAATTTGACTTAGCCATCCTAAAGTCACCAAATTAAGGTTTCCATAGCCATTAAGCTCCACCTTTGGACTAGGCTAAACCGTACTAAACCCACTGAAGCAAGCTATGGACCAGTGGGTCCCTAAATTAAGGGATTTATTCACACTTTTGGGTCTTAAAAAAAATATCACTTCCATCATGACAAACCCTTGGAGTAAACTTATAATTAATCCTCCCCTTGTTTCAACTCAGCTTCTAACAACCTCCCCTGGCCCTGATAGCCAGCATAGTGGATGAAAAACACCAAAACTAAGAGCCCTAAGCTCAAATTCAAACCAAAATTCACTCATCTTAGCTGGTCAATCCTAATTGGCTTTAGCACTTTGAAACCCTCCACATAAGCATCAATTTGCACCCATCAATTGTCCTTGAGCTTCCCTCTAAGCCATTTTATTTAAACCCACCCTCTCGTAGCCAAAAAAAGAAGTGTGCTAAATCCTTGGGAAAACTCTGTCCAATTGTTCTCACGCACTCTCCAAGAACTCCTAAGCTCACTGCCACAATTTTCCCCCACTGATCCCCACTCTTCATGACATTTCTATAGACAATTCTTAACCATCAATTTGGATTTAGCTCAACCATTGCCCATTCTAGACCCAAGTCTAGTCCAATATGCCCAAACTTGCCAAAATCCCAAAATGCTTCAAATTGAGCTTCTATTTAAACTCAAAATTACATCAATACTACACAAAAAGTCTTTATAACAACCATATAAATAATGTTAATCAATAAATTGGGCTCAATGTCATGACTAGCCAAACCTAAACTCAGCCTTTGGCCATTTAGACCCAAATTAGACCCATGCACCAAATTTGACTTAGCCATCCTAAAGTCAACAAATTAAGGTTTCTACAACCATTAAGCTCGTCATTTGGACTAGGCTAAATTGTATTAAACCCACTAAAGCAAGCTATGGACTAGTGGGTCCCTAAATTAAGGGATTTATTCCCACTTTTAGGTCTTAAACAATATATTTCTTCCATCATGACAAACCCTTGGAGGTAAGTTATAATTAAGCCTTCGCTTGATTCACTTAACCATCTGGCCACCTCCTATGGCCCTGACAGCCAGCTAGTGGCCGAAGAAATCCAAAACTGAGAGCCCCAAACTCAAATTCAAACCCTAATTCACTCATCTTAGCTGGTCAATCCCAATTGGCTTTAGAACTTTGAAAACCTCCACATAAGCATCAATTTTCACCCATCAATTGTCCTTGAGCTTCCCTCTAAGCCATTTTATTTAAACCCACCCTCTCATATCCCAAAAGAAGAAGTGTGCTAAATCATTGGGGGAACTCTGTCCAATTACTCTCAGGTACTCTCCTAGAACTCCAAAGCTCACTGCCACCATTGTCCCCCACCGATCCCCACTATGGATGCCCAATTTTGAGCTCTAACTTTCAGGTCAAACCAGGACATCTCTCCACAGTCCACCAAATGCAAATTAATTATGCACACACCATCCCCACAGTGGGAGGAGTTGATTCCCCATCAAAGCCCCTTCTCAAACAACCTCTAACCTAGCTCTAGACCAACACCTAAAATTGAGCTTGATTGAATTCATACCTAGACAATTCGCCAGGGCACAAGCCTTCATTCGGAGATTTGTTGGGTCCAGTAGAAGCTACCACAACCATCTGATTGTGGCCTCCCCTCTCAGATAAAGGTATTGAGTCCTAACCCTAGCCCGAGCTTATTTTGATTCTCCATTTGTAATGACTTGATTTTAAACTTGATTAACCGCATAGATATGTTTTTCTTGAGTAGATGAAGGTTTACAAATAAACCCCATGCGATTTGATTGAGAATAGGTGAAGGTCTTAAGGTTTTAGTGTGAACGACTCACGGGGTTACGTCACTTAGGGACGATAACAAAGAGCCGACCGACTGCGCGTTTATCCAATGGTAGAGGAGATCAAACCGGACAGTTGGTGCATAAAGTGTGGTCCGTGTGGAGGCTACGTGGCTAGCGACGTCAAATGGCGGAGCGACGCGTTGAACCTTCGGAGCGGACGAGGGTGAGGTGGTGGTGTGTGGATAAGTAGAAAAAAATGGGATTTTGGAATTATTTTTAGTACCTATACTTCAAAAATCTATATCTTTCTCTAAAAAAATTGTAAAAATAAAAGAAAAATTCCATCTTGCTTAGTGAACCGATGAGGATAATATGGACCAAAAATAAATTATTTTTAATGAATTAAATACCCTATGTGATATTTTAATTCTCCATGGCTTAAAATATTTCACCATGGCTTGTAATTTTGAGAGTTTATTTCCCATCACAGAGGAGATATTCTGTGATTTTTCTAAGATCACAGGGCATCTCTATGCCTCTAGCTCTAATTTTTAAGCTAAATTTATCATTCTAGCTTATTTTAATTATATAAATACAAATATTACTTAGAAAATTTTGAGAATAATTTTAGTAGGTTTCTCGTGGCCAGGGAAGTCTAGGAAAAATATCATGATATTTTGAAATGCCTTGTGAATTTCTATATTTAATTATATGTGAATATCTTGAATTAATTTTTGTAAATTAGATACTTATGAAAAATTGTCAAAATCAATCCAACACTTTTCATAAAAACCATATTTACACACTCTAAAAATTTGAAAATTATTTTATTAAGTATAAGCACTAAAGTTAAATTTCTAAGAAACCTTACATTTTTGTACAAAAATAAATATAATAAAGTAATTACACTTGGGAAAATTTTGAAAATTGATTTTTTGAGTTCTTTGTGATCAGAGGTACTTAGGAAAAATAAAAGTTATTTATGGTAAAATATTTGATTTTTGAGATTTATTTTGAATTTAAATAATTAAAATAATTTAAAATCTCAAAAATACCAAAATATTTCAAAATGTATCTAATTGCTCCCTGATCACTTGGGACTCATTAAAGACATTTTTCCTAATTTTCCTAAGTCAAAAGAAAAAGTAATTTTTGAGGTTTAAAATGAATTTTCTTCGATTTCTCACTAAAATAATTACACTAAATAAATTAAAAATCACAAAAATATAAAATTTGATTATTTGAGTTTCTTGAACTCAAAGAATTCTATTAAAAATATATAATTGATTTTTATGATTAAAAATATTATTTTATATCTAGTTTATATATATAAATTTAAAAAAAAAATTCATGTATATCACTTCTTATTTGTAAAAGCATATATATGAAACACCAAAAAGGAGGGACATAAAGTTACATCATTCTGTAGAAAGGTAAATTAGAAAGGTCTCCCTTGAGATGTAAATGAAGTGAAGGGGGGAGTTTTTTTTATACATTGGGTATGTCTGCCTTAGCATCAGCTTGAGCATGCCAATGAGCAGGTCCGTTACCTTCTCCATGTATAAAAGTGAATTTCAAATTAAGATCCTGAGTATTACAAGAAATTCTGTTCTTCCATTTCAGAATATGTCAGGGGCAGCTTATGTTATTCAGGAGGATGCTAATCATGACCTTGGAATCTGCCTCCACAATCAGATTATGAAAATTGGCCTTAAATATATATATAAAGCCTTTCCGAAGTGGGTGACGGGATTTAAATTCTGGCGACCAACAGCTTCCAACGGGTAACTCCTCAACTTTTTATTGCCCACGAGACCATTTAAAGTGATTAAAGTCTATCATTATGAAACTGTTGTTATTAAAGATCCTAAAATTGGAAAGATACTTAAAGTTAATGGGCATCGATTGAAATATTATTACGAAGGACACATGCCACAATTTAAAGAAATTTTGATGTTATGTCACCCTGATTAAACAATAGTACGTCGGACTGAGGACATTAAACCTAATGACTACTTTGTTTAATAAGTTTTTTTAGGAAATAATAATATATTTTAATCCTACATAATTTTATTTATCATAAATTAAGATGAATATTGGTATTGGAGGAAAAACTTGGAATCAATTTGAACAAAAAATAACAGATACGATTTTGGCATCTAGCGCTGACGGCAGCAGAATGGGCGCTGACGGTGCCCGTCTACATGGCCCATGGCGCCCACAACACCATCGAGACTTTAGTGGGATTGGTTCCTAAATAACCACCGAGAGGGGTTTTTAAAAGCCTAAAAACTGCCTTGAATGACTAGAAACTTCCAAATTTTGAATTTCATGGCTTCCAATTCCAGCAATACTTCCAAGTATGGAGTTTTTAATAGAAGAAAATTTATCAGTTTTGATGCACAGAGATTATACGAGAAAGTCATTTTGAAAAAAAGACTTATCAAGGAGAGAGGCTTTGTCAGTCATGGATTGAGTAATCCAAGTTCACAGATTGATAAAATCACTATACAGAGACGTTGGGAAGTTTTATGTTACACTTCCACTAAAGCTACTGTACAGATAGTAAATTGGTTTTATGCTAACTTACATGGAATTACACAAGGAGTTGTCTTCGTTAGAGGTAAGGCTGTACCATTTACTCCGACTTAAATTAATGATTTGTATATGCTATAAAACAATCCAATCTGTCATCATACAAATTTTATCCCAATGAGAGATATGATGCAAGATGTGTATAACTTTTTGATGGATGAAAATGATAATTGGGAAAACAGAGATGAGGGATACTTTAGTTTCTCAGCTTCACTGCTTAATCCAATATAAAAATAATGGTATTTCTTCATATCTGCAAAATTACTCTCTACCATGAAGATTAGTAGAATTATAAAAGAAAGTGCATTTTAAACTATTGCATTCAAATGAAAAAGCCCATTGACATGGGATCAATTATTTCCAAATCTATTATGAGTATTATTATGAATGGTTCTGTATATGGACTGAGGCATCCTTCCACAATTTTCTTACTTTGCAGTCAATCTCATGTGACATATGAAAGTTAGGAGAAAGTATTGTTTCCTGGGTAGCCCATGATTCCTATTGACGATAATTACATTGGGAATGGGAATGAAGCATTAGATATTATCTTGGATCATCCATCACATGCTTCAACACCATTAATGTCACAAACTGTTAGAAGTTCAATAACTTTAGAGATGAAAATGAAGAAAATAAAAAGAGAACTTTAGAGTATTATTAGTGCAATAAGAAATCTTAACTACCCTTTTTATCAGCTAGAATGAAGGATGGAGAACTTTGATCATAGTGGAATAATTGAAGCAGGAGTGACGCACATGTTCAAGAAAAATGGATGGATCGATGGAGATTTGACTTATTAGTTCTTGTACCTACACTTCTACAATTTGTACATCCATTACCAGTCTATGAGAGATATTAGTGGAGGAGAAAGTATGGAAGATGATGTAGAATAATTGAAGAAGTTGGACTCTCTTCAATTTTAAAGTAATTATGTCTTTAATGTGATTGTGTGGACTTACTTTACTTTACTTTGATTTAGAACTCTATTAACTTTGATTGTGTGTATAATTTTGTATCAGTGTTCTAGTGTTGTGGCTTGATTTTGATGCTAAATTGTAACTTAGTTTGCTTTATGTATGTGAAAGTGTGATTAGAAACATGTTTCTGTAAAAAAGTGTATTTTCATAGATAAAAGTTAGTTTGGTGTTGTTTGTGAAAATGCTTTTTTTGTGAATTACGTTAAGATTAAAATTAGTGTTTAAAAAGACTAAACTCAAACTCACCTTTCACTTAAGCAATATGTACCAAATCCAAGCCTAATTGGCACATGCTTTGAGCTCAACTTTGATCTAAGTCAAACCCCCAATTTTGGTCATATGACCTAATCTCACCTAATTGAACCCCATGACCTACTCAATTTGACTCAATTTGAATCCTAAATTCTTCATAACAATCCTACACATCAAATGTGACATTCAATTGTCCTTGGTGAAGCCTCTGTTTCATTTAAATTTGATACAAGTCCAAAAATCCCCAAATTTACCCCAAATTGGTAATGTCCCCAAAATCCACCAAACTGAAAGCCATAACACCAAAACTGACACTCAATTAATGTTAAAAACTCTTCATGACATTTCTATCGACTATTATCAACCATAAATTTGGACTTAGCCCAACCATAGCCCATTCTAGACCCAAGTCTAGTCCAACATGCCCAAATATACCAAAATCCAAAAATCCTTCAAATTGAGCTTCTAATTGAACTCAAAATTACTTCAATACTACAACAAAAATCTTTATGATAATCATATACATAATGTTGATCAATCAATTGCTCTCAATGTCTTGACTAGCCTAACATAAATTAAACATTTGCCATTTGGACCCAAATTGGACCCATGAACCAAATTTTACTTAGCCATCCTAATGTAACCAAATTAAGGTTTCCACAACCATTAAATTCCTCTTTTGGACTAGGCTAAATTGTACTAAACCCACCAAAGCAAGCTATGGACCAGTGGGTCCCTAAATTAAGGGATTTATTCTCACTTTTGGGTCTTAAACAAAATATATTTTCCATCATGACAAACCCTTGGAGTTAAGTTGTAATTAATCCTCCCCTTGATTCAACTGACCTTTTGGCCACCTCCCCTGGCCCTTGACAGCCAGCCTAGTGGATGAAAAACACTAAAATGGAGAGCCCTAAGCTCAAATTCAAACTCAAATTCACTCATCTTAGCTTGTCAGTCCTAATTGGCTTTAACACTTTGAAACCCTCCACATAAGCATCAATTTGCACCCATCAATTGTCCCTGAGCTTCCCTCTAAGCCATTTTATTTAAACCCACCCTCTCGTAGCCAAAAGAAGAAGTGTGCTAAATCCTTGGAGAAACTCTGTCCAATTGTTCTCAGGCACTCTCCAAGAACTCCTAAGCTCACCACCACCATTTCCCCCCACTGATCCCCACTGTGGAAGCCCAATTTCGATCTCAAACTTTCAAATCAAACCAGGACATCTCTTTAGAGTCCACCAAATGCAAATTAATTGTGCACGCACCATCCCCACAGTGGGAGGACTTGATTCCCCTTTAAAGCCCCCTCTCAAATAACCTCAAACGTAGCTCTAAACCAATACCTGAAATCGAGCTTAATCAAATTCATACCTAGACAATTTGACAGGGCACAAGCCTTCTTCCAGAGGTTCATTGGGTCCAGTCAAAGCTACCACAACCATCTGATTGTGGTCTCATCTCTCAAGTAAAGGAATTGAGCTCTAACCCTAGCCCAAGCTTATTTTGATTCCCCATTTGTAATGGCTTGATTTTAAACTTGATTAACCACATAGATGTGTTTGTCTTGAGTAGATGAAGGTTTAGAAACAAAGCACATGCCATTTGGTTGAGAATAGGCAGAGATCTTAAGGTTTTAGTGTGAACGACTCACGGAGTTAGGTCACTTGGGGACGATAACGGACAGTTGTCCAGCCGTTTATCCAATGGACAGAGGAGATCAAGCCGAAAAAACCCTCGGTGGATAAAGCGCGGTCTGTTTGGAGGATATGTGGCTAGCGGCATCAAATCGCGGAGCGACGCATGGAGCCTTTGGAGCAAACGAGGTTGAGGTGGTGGCGCGTGGATAAGTAGAAAAATATGGGATTTTACAATTATTTTTAGTACCTATACTTCAAAAATCCATATCTTTCTGTAGAAAAATCATAAAAATAAATAAAAATACCATCTTGCTTAGTGAACAGAGGAGAATAATGTGAACTAAAAATAAATTATTTTTAATGAGTTAAATACCCTTTGTGGTATTTTAATTCTCCATGGCTTCAAATATTTCACCATGGCTTAAAATTTTGAGAATTTATTTCCACTCACAAAGGAGATGTTCTCTGATTTTTCTAAGATCAGAGGGCATCTCTATGCCTCTAGCCCTAAATTTCAAGCTAAAGTGGTCATTCAAGCTTATTTTAATTATATAAATCAAAATATCACTTAGAAAATTTTGCAAATAATTTTAGTAGGTTTCCTGTGGTCAGAGAAGTCTAGAAAAAATATCATGATATTTTGAATTACCTTGTGACATTTTATATTTAATTAAATGTGAATATCTTGTATTAATTTTTGTAAGTTATATACTTATGAAAAATTATCAAAATGATTCCCACATTGTTCATAAAAACCATATTTACACCGTGTAAAAATTTAAAAATTATTTTATTAAGTCTAAGCACTAAAGTTGAATTTCTAAGAATCCTTACATTTTGGTACAAAAATAATTATAATAAAGTAATTAAACTTAGGAAAATTTTGAAAAATAATTTTCTGAGTTCTTTGTGATCAGAGGCACTTAGGAAAAATAAAAGTTATTTTTGGTAAAATACTTGATTTTCGAGCTTTATTTTAAATTTAAATAATTAAAAAAATTTAAAATCTCAAAAATACCAAAATATTTCAAAATATATCTAGTTGCTCCCTGATCACTTAAGACTCATTAAAGACATTTTTCCTAGTTTTCCTTAGTAATAAAAAAGAGATTTTTTAGGCTTAAAATGAATTTTCTCCAATTTCTCACTAAAATAATTACATTAAATAAATTAAAAATCACAAAAATATAAAATTTGATTCTCTGAGTTTCTTGAACTCAGAGAATTCTATTTAAAAATATAAAAATGATGTTTGTGAATAAAAATATTATTTTCTATTTAATTTAATCATTAAAATTGATTAAAAATTAAAGAATATTAATAAAATTTAATTCAAAAAAATCATGAAATCTTGTCTATGTGTTTCTCTAAACTTAGTAAACCTCTAATAATTCTTCCATAAATATAACTTTATTTTGGAAAGATAAATAAACTAAATTTTGAAAATCCTATTTTTTTCTAAATTGGAGTAATTATCTAAATTAAATTGAAATTTTGAGAGGTCTACATGTTCTCCTCTAACATTATATTTACCTTAAGGATATGACACTCTAAACTCTAAAAGTCATTTGAGTTGTGTTTAGTGAATTATGAGGTGAAGTGCCCCAAGGGCAAAGTGGTAATTTTAGACTTCGGTGCCTTAATCAAAATTTAGTATTAACCAAGATAAAATGAGTAATTTTGATCTTAATTAAAATGTTTGGATGATTGAAACACAATGGGATTAAAAGGTAGAAACCCACTCACGACCTTTGCACAATGTCAATAAGATTATAAACCTCCTAATCTTCATGACTTGAAAGTCAATTAAAGATCAAATTATTCTTAAGAAAGGGGCTTTTGTTAGAGAAGATGATAATTTACTTTTCTTAAGCCCCAAAGTTGAGGATGGTTTGATTATTTGATAAGAATGCACATCACTCAAAATCAAAACTTTGATGATCACCATTTCCCCCATTAAGATTGTTAAAGGCTTGGTAGTGATGTAGGCTCAATATCTATAGTCAATTGATTATATTTAGAAAATGATATGATTGTAAATCTACATCGACAAACACTACAAGCCTGACTTTAGCTGTGGGCATCATAATCTTTAAATGACTTAAACTTGCCTCAAAGGCACTCACTCACATAACTCTTAAATGAAACATCAATTGATTGGTCGAGTAACCCATCCTTGCGATAATTAAATTATCAAGTTTCACCAAGCAACGGGGTATTCATACTTCAACCTCAGAAGATTAATGGAAGAATATGATAAGTTCAAAATGGACTTAAAATAATTCAAATGAGCCTTAAAGTAGTTCTGGGTAATTCCCTCAACTCTATGAAATCTTCTGGATATTTTGAAGAGCAAATTGAACTTGTCATATTTTGTTCTAATATTATCTGTTAGTATCTTCCAAGGTCCAACAAAATCATAGTTTGGGGTTTTTGTGGCTAAACCTTCACCTACTTCTGAAATTTAATATCCTTGTAAGATTATATACATGTCAAGCAAGTACTGACCTTTTAGGTTGTGGAACGAGAAGACTTGACAGGTACGCTTTTAAATTAATGCATTTACCCCTCTGTACTTCTTGTCTTAAGCTTGCATGTTAAACAATGATGTCACCCTACATAAAAACCAAAACTACTAAGGTAGTCATAAAATCAAAACCAAAACAAAAATCAATAAAGAAAAAAATTCACCGCCACAAAATTTAAAATATAAAGAAACTCAAAATTTAATCACAAACATCACAAAACAACAATTGTAACTAAATTAAGACAACTCTATTGGATGATCGGAATTCCCTCCGAGGAGGTAACCTACGGTTGCTAACGAGGCTTCCCACGGTCTAAATGAAATTATGGAACTCATTGAGATTAAGTGAATCCGATAGAAAATAGTGGTACCAGAATGAGGGAACAGTAGAATCCTAATCGGTGCCACTCTAATCAACGTTAATATGCCCCATAATATTTAACGAACTAAAACCTTAGGGACATCTAATTTGACATCTTAACCTAACACATTAGAAAACCTAAACTTGCCACGGCAAGGAGTTTGGAGCTAGCATTGTAGGTAGCATAGCCATCTTCGACAACAAAACATGTCTTCCACAGCTAAACCATTCCTTCCTTAGAATTAAACAACAAAGCTATAGGATTTTAGGGTTGTTTGCTTATGTAACATAAATCCTCACCTCATTTTTAGGTCTTTTTATGACTCTGCTGTACAATATAAGCCCTAACTCGTCGTAAGATTCTGAGATTGTCGTTCTTCACGACTAAAATACTCACATCTTCTACGCTATGTGTGATCATTTCACACAAATTTAAGCCCTAAATAAATAAAATTAGCATGGTGAAACATTCAAATAATATCTCATCAATACTGAAGCGAAACCATAGAATATGACTAGGAAGTCACAGAGGTTCACCTCTCAATCTATGACATTCCCTAGTTCTTCCTTTTTTGGATTCTACAACAACATGTTCCAAATTTGAGACATTCCCCTTTCACACCTCTTTCTCCGATCTTGTTGAAATGTCCTATCCTTTTAACCTGCTTGAAGATAATATTTCCTAATTTTTATCGAGAGTTTCCTAGGTGACTTCGATTTTCTAAGATGTAATTAACTATTAGGGCTTGCCCTTATAGAAATTTTTTTCGAACCCAGCTTAATATGAACCATGTTTAATTCTTTGTATTAAATAGAGAAACTTGTGGGAAAATAAAATAGTTTTGTAGACCAAACAGATGTCATATATTTCTTAGTTTATTTAATCAAGCCTCATCCTCAAGTCTTGGGTTTATCCTTTGGGTTAGTTACAGGGTCTGAGCTATATTGCTCTTTCATTTAAACAATGAAAAATATGAGGTCAGTTTGATTTCAAAATTTTCTAAACTACAAATATTTTTATTAAATGCCTTTCCGAAGTAGGTGACGAGATTTCGATTCCGGCGACCAACAGCTTCTAACAAGTAACTCCTCAACTTATTAGTGTCGAACAGACCATTTAAAGTGACTAAAGTCTATTATTATGAAACTGTTGTTATTTAAAATCCTAAAATTCGAAAGATATTTAAAGTTAATGGGCATTGATTGAAATATTATTATGAAGGACACATGCCACAATTTAAAGAAATTTTGATGTTAAGTCATCTTGATTAAACAATAGTATGCCGGACTGACGACGTTAAACCAAGCGCTTTGTGGGAGGTAACCCATATATAAATCTATATATATCTCTATATTACTATTTTGTTTTATAAGTATTTTTAGGAAATAATAATATTTTTGAATCCTATATAATTATATTTATCAATAAATAAGATGATTATTTGTATTGGAGGAAAAACTTGGAATCGAATCGAACAAAAAATAGGAGACGCTATTTTGGCATCTAGCACTGACAACACCAGAATGGGCGCTGACGACGCTCGTCTACATGGCCCATGGTGCCCACAACACCATCACGACTTTGGCGGGATTGGTTCCTAAGTAACGTCCGAGAGGGGATTTTAAAGGCCTAAAAACTGCCTTGGACGACTAGAAACTTCAAAATTTTAAATTTCATGGCTTCCAATTCTAGAAATACTTCCAAGTATGGAGTTTTTAATAGAAGAAAGTATATCAATTTTGACACACACAGATTATACGACAAAGTCATTAGGAAAAAAAGACTTATCAAGGAGAGAGGCTTTGTCAATCATGGGTTGAGTAATCTAAGTTCACAGATTGATAAAATCATTATACATAGACGTTGGGAAGTTCTATGTTACACTTCCGCTACAGTTATTGTACCAGTAGTAAGTGAATTTTATGCTAACCTACATGGAATTACTCAAGGAGGTGTCTTCATTCGAGGTAATGTTGTACCATTTACTCCAGCTTAAATTAATGATTTGTGTATGATATAAAACTTTCCAATCTATCATTATACAAATTTTATCCTAATGAGAGATATGATGCAAGATGTGTATAACTTTTTGATGAATAAAAATGATGATTGGGAAAACAGAGATGAGTGATACATTAGTTTCTCCGCTTCACTACATAATCTAATATCAAAATAATGGCATTTCTTCATATCTACAAAATTACTCTCTATCATGAAGATTAATAGAGTTATAAAAGAAAGTGTATTTTAAACTATTGCCTTCAAATGAAAAAGCCCATTGATGTGGGATCGATTATTTCCAAATCTATTATGGGTATTATTATGAATGGGTCTATATATGGACTGGGGCATCATTCCACAATTTTCTTACTTTGCAGTCAATCTCAAGTGCCATATGAAAGTTGGGATAAAGTATTATTACCTTGGTAGCCCATGATTTCTATTGATGATAATTATATTGGGAATGAGAATGAAACATTAGATATTATCTTGGATCATTCATCACATGCTTCAACACCATTAATGCCACAAACACTTAGAAGTTCAATAACTTTAGAGATGAAAATGATGAAAATAGAAAGAGAACTTCAGAGTATTATTAGTGCAATTGGAAATCTTAACTAACTTTTTTATCACCTAGATTGGAGGATGAAGGAGAACTTTGATCATACTGGAATAATTGAAGCAGGACTGATGCACATGTTCAAGAAAAACGGATGTATCAATGGAGATTTAACTTATCAGTTCTTGTACCAACACTTTTATAATTTGTACGTCCATTACCATTCTATAAGAGATATTAGTGGAGGAGAAAGTATGCAAGATGAAGTAGAATAATTGAAGAAGTTGGACTCTCTACATATTTAAAGTAATTAAGTCTTGAATGTGATTGTGTGGACTTAATTTACTTTACTTTTCTTTAGAACTCTATTAATTTTGATTATGTGTATAATTTTGTGTCAGTGTTCTAGTGTTGTGGCTTGATTTTGATGCTGAGTTATAATTTAGTTTGCTTTATGTATGTGAAAGTGTGATTAGAAAAATGTATCTGTAAAAAAGTGTATTTTCATATACTAAAGTTAGTTTGGTGTTGTTTGTGAAAATGCTTGTTTGTGAATCATATTAAGATGAAAATTAGTGTTCAAAAAGATTAAATAGACTTTGAAGAGAATTGAAAGAAAGTTAAAAATTGTGAAAATAAAAAAAATTGATTTTTTTTGCCACCGTCGCTGGCATGGGCGTTGACAGCGCCCTTGACTCAAAAACCACCCAAACACTTTAAAATTTATGATTTACACAATAAAAACACAATTTTTACCCTTTTGGTCATCTTCAACTTTTGGTTTTTGCACCAAGGCCTTACTATAGCTTAGATTTGAGGTGATTTTAAGGCAAAGGAAGTTAGAATTTCATCTTCTCTAGATAAGAGCTACACTTTGAACTCAAAATTTTTTATTTTCACCAAGGATTTATCTTCCATTGCCGAGATCCAAAAATTTCAATTTTTTTAGAAGATTTTGTGATAATCCTTTGGTGAAGTACTCTTACATAGCAGATTTAAGTTTAAAATGTTTCATATTGTGATTTTCTGAAATTTTGGGAATTTATTTGGATTTTATCAAATTTTCTTAGATTACCATGGCACCGAGAATAAGCAAGGGAAAAGAAAAGTGGATTTTGATGATCAAAAGTTTCTCAATTACAAGGCCAACATTTGTTTCAATAGTCTACTTGTAACTACGAAAATAATTTTGTATCGAGGTTTTAAAAATCTGGGTTGAGAAGTCGAAAGATTAATCAATGCTCGATAGTTGGAGAATTTTTGTTACTTTACTACCGAGGCTATTATTTATGTAGTGATGGATTTCTTTGCCATTTTTAAAGAAACTTTGGAAGACTACGTGTTTGTTCATGGGAAAATGGTAGAATTTACTTAAATTAAAATTACTGAATTTTATCAGTTAAAGGATGTGTATAACTACAAGTACAAATCATTTTCTACTACAAATGAGGCATTAAATAAAGTTATTTCTTTTATTACTTATGGAAGATGAGCTTGAATGGTGAAGAATAATGTTACGGTAAGATTTCTTCTTTCTATATTAAATGTAGTATCAAGGTTTGGCACTACTTTTTTTTGGTAGAATGATACAAACAAATCATCATACTGATGTAACAAAGGATAGAGTCATCTTGAACTTCTATATCCAGCAGATGAGAAGGACGGATGTAGGCTCTATTGTTTATATAAACACTCGTTCTATTGCTTTGGGAGAGACTACTGGTGGTTTAGCAGACCCTGCCCTGATCTTCACACTATGTGAGCAGGCAGGAGTTGACTTTAGAATGGATGAGGAAAGGATTGAACCTCTAAAACCTGTTGGGCCTGCCTGTATTAAGACTTATTAATCTCATGCTGGAAGGAGATCTGAAACTAGGAGTAGGGATATTTCTTCTACTTCCAGTACCACTACTTCTAGTACCCCTGCTCTCCAAGAACTTATGTGGCGGATGATGATCCAACATGGAGAAATCTTGAGAATGGAAAGTAGAATGTAAACTACGGTGGTCAGAAATGCACAAAATGATGATTTGACAAGACAAAAGTTTGAATATGATGCTGCATATGATGATGCGATGGTCAGATACATGAGAGCTGATCACTCAGTTCGGTTTCCCACTCACCCTGTTTTTACCCCATATCAGCACCAAAATTTGGATGCAGAAGAGAAGAAAATGATGATTGGCTATGTTTTAGTTTGATTTTTGTTTAG
>NEWO01000342.1:590677-608658 GCA_003013225.1 Phalaenopsis aphrodite | reverse complement strand
AGAAGTTAAAATATTTTTCATGAGTCATATTTTTTTAATGTAATAAAGAAGTTACTTGTGCACAAGTAAGATTTAAGTTTTGGGGATTTTGATACACTAAAAATATATGCATTTTTATACTTATATTTTATACTCATTTTTGGTGATAATACACTTTAAAGGAAGGTATTTTTCATGTTTTATTGCAGGTTGTTGATTTTTATGACTTGGATCAAAAGGGAAGCTAAAATGATGGAATTTGTAGTCAAATTGGACTTTTTGAAGAATTGTTCAGTGTCAGCGGCGCCATTTGACAGAATGTGCGGTCTACTTTAATGGCCACTGGAGCCGATGGTGCCAATGTCGATATAGGCCCTATTTCTAGAAGATTCGATGAATCTGGATGTTTTTTGAAGATTTTGTGGATGCACCTATTGGAAAACTGACCTTAGGCTCTATTTAGAGCAAAAATTGATAAAAAAAGACCACCCTTCATACCCCTTCACACTCTTCAACCACTTTCCACTCTCTTCCATGTTATTTCACATTCCATATTGCCACGTAGTGTCTATTAGTCATTAATTTTCTATATATTTTTGATTTTTTGTGGTGAGTTTAAGTGTGAATTCTTCTCTAAGAGTGTTGGAGAAGGAGAGAAGTGAGAGATTTCTTCGTCCTACATTTTCTAAGAGAGGCTACAAAGGATTTTCTTTGAGAAAGAGTTTCAGATAAGTGTTATTTGTTTATTATTGTTGTATGAACTTTCTTTTATATATAAAATTTGTGTTTTGTTGTATCTTTCTAATGAAGTCTGAGTAGTTTCCTTTATCTTTCTCCCTACTCTGAGACATGGTGAAATGAAGAGATAATTTGGATGTGCTAATGTTAAAATATAAAATAAATTATGCTAGTTTTTCAACTCTCTTCTTAATTTATTTTTCGATCTAGCCAATTTAATTGTTAAAATATGTTGTGAAACATATGATCCGAGAAATGGAGTATGAGTTCTACAACAGAGTGAGAATCACATTTAATTACATGAAGGAGTACTTCGTTCATTGAACTAATAGCAAATAAATAAGGAAATATACATTGTTGTGTGTTGAATTGGTTATTTTAGGGTGATAGACATACAAAATTAGTGTTCAAGAAGTAAAGCGAGAGTTAGCCTTCATGGGAAGGGAAGTGGGAGCTCTGGAGTGAGAGCCAGTATCCTCCTAGTCTAGCCACGAATTTAGAGACTAAACCTCAGATTAGCCAATAATTTTCTATAACACTGAATCAAGACAGAGAATTAAATATGCTCCTATTTGGCACAATACATATTTAAACCATATATGTAATCTTATTTCACCAAAAAATCATTGTAGTGAGAAAGATATTTTTTCATATTAGAAAACTTGATTACAAAAACATAGTTTAGTAGTTACTAATGTAAACTTTGCATTTAAATTTTGCTAGTAGTTAGTAACTTAGTCCTGATAGTATCTCAAACATACAAAATTAGTGACAGTAGTTTTATTTTATTTTTATGAATTTCCTAGTTAATTAATCATTTCAAATTTACACCTTCCTCGTGGGTTCGATATTCAAGTCTTAAATAAAATGTTATTTAAGTACTTGATAACGATAGATATACTTGCGTAGAATCCCAACATTATGTGTTTAACATTATTATTCATAAAATACCACATCATGTTTTAGGCGTTATAGCCAAGCAGAGTCAACTTTATAAATTTTACACAATTCTATTTTCGGCTATCATTACTCAGTGATATTAAATTGCATAAAAGTGGTTAAAATTAATCTATTAAAAATGTTTGACTTATCCATTATTATTTATTAGAGTGTTACAAGATGATGTTAAACTTTGTGGATGAGTTAGCAAAGCCATCATGAATGTTTTATCTATCCAAGGCTGGTAGTCAGAGAGTTGCTTGATGATGTAAACCTATATGGATGAGATTGAGTGCAATCCATGAATGATTTTTGATATGTTCTAGGTTGTTGTTTAGTGTGGTTAAACCTATATGGATAAGATTAAGTGTATTTCACTAAGGATTTTTCACATATCCTAGGATTGTAATCAGGGTATTTACTTGATGACATTAACTTATCTGAAAGTTGTTGAACCAATCCCCTATGAGATTAATTAAACTTATAGTAAGGTGCCAAAAATGTTATTTTTTTCTTATGTTTTGGGATAAATGTGGATATGGATATTATTTTTTCTTGAAACATGACTGCAATTGTACTCAAGAAAAGGATTTAGCGAATACCATATTGTTAAGCATGGTTTTATTTCCTCTAGTGGATTTTTACCCACACAAGCCTAAATATTTTATGTAAATTGGCCAACACATTCTTCTAAAATTAGCCTTTTGAATTTTTTTCTTAAATTGACGACATAACTTGGTGTTATGATAATGAATTTTATGGAAGTGGCATTATCCATAAGGCCATTTTATTAATTAGGTTGAAAGGGGGCAAAACAAGTATTATTGAGTTGGACGTTTCCAGTTAGTGATTAATGTTATGGTAGGAAAGCATTTTTAATTGGCACTAGGGTCAATTATTAAGCTTCATATAAGAGTTGAAGATCTCATCTTTTATAGGTACATGATCTTTCAAGGGTAAATAAGGGGGACTTTTGTTAGTATGGTTATATATATCTAGGGAAACAACGATATAGACATGTCATTCATGGCTTTAGTGTCATCCTTTAAAATGGTGAGTGGTGGAGTTAGAGGCCCCATCGTTGGATACTTTACATTAAGAAAACAAATAAAGGGCAAGATTATATTTCCCATAAAAGGTGTCAAACTATTACATACAATAAAATTATCAATAGTGTAGAAATCTTTTCTCTTCAGCCAATACAAATTTTTTAGCACTCACAAATAGAGATTTAAGAGACAACATTATTTCCTTTTATGTGAAACCAAACTTACAAGGAAAAAAAACCTGTAAGTTCTAGTATAGTAAAAGTAATCCAATAGAAAATTTAAAATTATAGAGATTTACTTTAGTTGAATTAGGGAAAATTAGATTACAAAAATTGATAAAATTTAATAACAAAAAAATTAATTACAACAACATAGTTGAACTTTATAAAATTGTAATTGGTAGCTGTAATAAGGGCAGATAGCTACAAACTCCATCGTTGGTGACCTTAATGGTTGAAGTTAGCTATAGAAGCTATAATTAGTCGTTATAATAGTCGTAGTTCATTGCAATTATTAATACTGGTGACTGTTTGTGACCAATGATGGTCGTAACAAATTTTGATGGTCAAATATAAACTCCAATGACTAGCAACAAACTCCATCCTCTGTTCTCCTCTCCCTTAAGTGAAGAATAGGGGCATATTAAAAAATTTTTTAGAGATGCATTTTGGAAAATTTATTCAGCAGTCAAAATGCTTTATGAGATGATTCATATTAGTTTCTTCAATCATTAGTAATTTTTCAAAATTTAAATGTCTTAACAACATCAAAATTAGATAATTTCAGGATCATTTGATTCCTCTCGATGAGTTATTCGAGTTGACTTTAAACATGCAAAATTTTTAGATTAGTTATCTTTTCAATTAATGCACCAAAGCATTCCATTATAATTTAAATTTTTTAGAGATGCATTTTTGAAAATTTATTCAGGACTGAAAATGCTTTATGAGATGATTCACATTAAATTCCTCGATCATTAGTAATTTTTCAAAACTTAAATATCTTAACAACGTCAAAATTAGATGATTTCAGGCTCATTTGATTCCTCTCGATGAGTTATTTGAGTTGACTTTAAACATGCAAAATTTTAGATTGGTTATCTTTCCAATTAATGCACCAAAGCATTCAATTATATTTCAAGTTTTTGAAATTGGTATATTTAGACTTGGATTGGATCACTTTCAGTGTGATTGAGTTCATCTTTAAATTTGAGATGCTAGTCATGACTATAAAATTGCTGAAATCATACCTCGAAAAATCTTGAAATTAAATCAGGAATATTTCTTGCTGAAAATCCAGAAATTCTTGCGCGATGATGAAATTTTTTTGATGGAACATCAACCCTAAACCAAAAAAAAAAAAAAATTCTTCATGCCGAATTGAAACAAAGAATCTATAGAACTCATATTTTTTTATATATATAAAATACATAGCTAAAGAAAGAAATGAAAAATATGGTCATGTGCTAATTTATGCTCAAATTTGCCTTTCGATTTCTCTTCTTACAACTAAAAACAGCTTCAAAAAGAACGAAATTTATTTTGGTGCATCCTAGAGCTCTTTCCAAGTGCCTTAGCTCTTTTACACTATATTTTTGTTGATAAGGTGTGGTACCAAGACACCATGGGATAGTACCAAAATATTATCTTTCTTTAAATTGTTGGATTGGAGTGTTTCATTACAAACATAAGTAATAATCCCTCAATAGTGTCAACTTTTATGACACCGAATAATATGTTGCAATGCTCTTGTGAAAATTAGAAATGCTCCTGTATTTTCTTAAGTTTAATTCATTAGTCATTGATTCCATGATTGCTCATTTTTTTCTATTATTTTTTCCTACTTCACCTATTTCATAAGGTTTATAAATTTTTAACAGAATCAATTTATTTTTATTTCAAAATAAGTTAAATTAATGTGATATTTCAATAATAAAACTCATTGATCAGAGAATAGCAAGATGTATGAATGAGAACATACCACAAATTTAGATGTGAGGAGGAACATATAAGATTGTGACTATTGCAAGGGGTAAGGAGCACAGTTGAGGAGAGAGAGCTTAATAATGAGAAAGAAGTTCAGAATTTGTGACCTTCGAGAGTAAGGGAGATGTGGAGAGGAAAACTAAGAATTGAGTTATGCAATGGGATGTAGGGGGTGAGGAGGACCATATGGTGATTCGTTAAGATAAATACCAACATCACACAGAAGTTCAGGAAAGACTCATGGGTTAGAAATTAAGAAGTTTATTATTTAACTTATCAAAAAAAGTTTTTATTAAAAGTAAATGTTACACACAAATTAAAAATAATTAATGATGGTCTGACCATTGCATAAAGTAGTTACATTTCAATAAATTTGATTCTTCATTGGTCTCATTGTTCATTCCTTGCAAATTTAAAGGAAAATATGTTTGACATCATATCAAAATTGATTGTGAACCGATTAATTTAGAGTTGGACCTGTTGAATGAGCTGGCCTGATCCATCTTTGTGACCTAATGGGTTTAAGAGTTAGAGCAAGGGAAAAAAATAGTGAAAGGCATGGGAAAAACCATGCTATTAGAAAGAGAAATAATGCCTTGGAAAATATATCATTGAGAAATTTAAGAAATATTCAAATTTGGAGAAGCAATCCTAATCTTAGAAAAAAAAAATGTAAGAAATAGAGAAGGAACTAAATGGATAATCATTGACTAAATCAACTTCTAACCGAAGATAACTACAAATTCAAATCAAATGCTAAATTTAGATGAGGACAAACACCAATTTTAAACCAAAAGGCAACTTTTACAATGGTAAAAATCCCCGGATTTTAATTGAAAAGAAGCTAACGTCCCATTCCGACAAAAGGTGGAGAAAGCTCTCATGGCCCCATATAAATGAAAAAAAGGGTGGACGAACCATATCTTTCCCCCACTGAATTCGTATCAGCTCCGATTCGCATCTTAAATGTGCTTGAATCTTTTCTACCACGTGAGATCTAGATAAATAAAGAAAACCATGTTAGGATTCCTGAAGGGTAGAGAAAGAGAGCGGAAAGGCTTCGCGAGGATGAGAACGAGTCCCGGCGAGGTGGTGCTGCTAAGGGGGATGTGGGCGAGCCCGGCAGTGCATAGGGTAGCGTGGGCGCTGAGGCTAAAGGGAATAGAGTACGAATATGTGGAAGAGGATTTGGAGGAGAAGAGCAGATCGCTTTTGGAATTGAACCCTATCACCAAGCAGGTGCCGGTTCTCGTCCATGAGGGCAAGCCTGTAGTTGAATCGCTTGTCATTCTTGAGTACATTGATGAGGTCTGGACTTATGGCGCTCCATTATTGCCGAAGAACACCTATGAGCGCTCCCGAGCGCGCTTTTTGGCAACTTTTTTGGAGGATAAGGTAAGCAGCTTTGTTTTTTCTTTCTTTCTGTGTTTTGCTTTACTTTTTTTTTTTCCTTAAATTTGGAGCTTTCACAAGCATATCAAATAATTTATATCTTTATTTAAATTTAACATTTATTTATATAACATTAAAATCCATGCTACCACTTTAAAACATGGGAAACTTTAATTTATAGGGGGAATTTACATGCATAATACATAAAACCTATATATTTGCATATCAAACATCTAAATCATGATATTTACGTATATAACATTTTATTTCCAAATCACATAAAAAGAGCATAAAGCAAGTTTCCTTGGAAAAAGAAAAAAAGCTATCGACATTCTTAGGTTATTGAAGATTTGGATGTTGTATGATATAAGCATTTATATAAATTTTGGATGATATATGCGTGACTCCTCCTAACTTTTTTGAAGTGAAAATACAGATTTATGTATGCTTTGAATTGATTATAAATAATGAAATTTCATGCTTAGTGATTACAACTTCAAATTCAGCACATTCAAACTCAGAATTTTTTAATTGGGAAGAAAAGGTGCCACATAAACTAGTTGTGCTTTTAATATAAAACAATTTATTGATGCAACTATATTTTAGAACTGATTTTCTCTTAACTTTAGAACATAATCCTCAAAAAAAAATATTTTTCACTTAAATTTGAAAATTATTTTCCAAATGAGTTTTCTCTTTTTTTTTTCTTTTAATTTTGAGTTGACGTTAACTCGCATGTGCATACTTGACTCAGTATCATACTTGTAGAACTGAAAAAAAAAATACTCGTAATTCACATTTAATGCTTGTCGACTCATTATAGAATTTGTGTTTGATTCATTCCTTCAACAAGCAAGCTGAACATGAATTACTTTTGTAACTCGTTTTATAAATGAGCCAACCATAAAAAAAAACTGTTTCATCGTGTTCAACCGATTTTGGCTCGAAATAATTGAATAATTAATAAAGAGTGATTTTATAACATCTTTATACCAATTTTTATGATATATTATGAAAATTTTGAACATTATTATTTTCTAAAATCATTCGACTATTTTTAAGACAAATAAGTGATTGATATGAATAAAAAAAATTAATCCAGCCCAGCATGAATGTGCTATTCACGAAACAATTTAAGCACGAGCCTGTTTTAACCAAGAAAAAAAAAATCAAATGAGTCGAACTCTAACAAGCACAAGACTCGCTCAAGTTTGACTGTTTTACACAACTACACATAAGATCATTTTTAAGGAATGCATTCTATTAATTGTTGGATGTAAATAGATCTTGAACAATTGTTCAAAAATATTTAATTTTTTTTTCAAACCGAAGCCTTTCATCCCATAGCTTTGAAAATATTTCTAAAATAACTTTGTGTTGAAATAAAATTTCTCAAAGATCGATAGCCACCATGGCATTTTGATATTCATTGAAGCTAATAATATTTTCATCATGACTCTTCACCTCATATGATAGAACGATCTAAATTGAAAAGCATACCAGCTATACCTAAAAAGGTGTCAACATTAATCATAATTGTCTTGAACTAAAAATTATATGCGGGAGGACCAATCAACAGAAAACCCTGAGGCCACTTGTTTGACTGGATAAAGTTATTCGAGCCAAAGCCAACAAGTACAAAGATGATCTAGCAATTAGGAGGACCAAAATAAGACCAAACGTTTTGTGCTCAAATCATTTGGTCAAAAAAAAAAAAAAGACAAAAAGACATCAGAGCCAAATATTATGGAAAAGCTGATACGAGAGAAACTCTAGTTTCTTAATATCTCCAATCATCTAGGGGACACCTAGAGGTCGCTCACCATTTATCACAGCTTGACAGCCATACTAGGTCAACACATTGACTCATGCCAACCAAACTCACCAAACAGCGTTAATCCTAACGACAATGCTTAGCCAACTGAGCTGATGGCACTGTTCCGAAGAAAATCCAGCTTAGCCGACCAATCTATATAGCAACCCGACGATAAGCTCATACATGAAATGTCCTAGCATGTACCCCATTAAAGTAAAGGCAAAATGTAACATCATCAAATTGTACACTCCCGTATAAATAGGGAGAACATTTCATGAATAGGACAAGTATATATCATTACTTTTCTCCCCTCTCTCTGTCTCTCTCTCTTTATTTATGCTTTATTCTATGTGTGTGATTCAATAGAAAATTAGGATTCAAAATCCTAAAAGGTACGGTGAGCATAGATCATGCCACGAATAACAAGAGGAGTTGCCCAAGAAGAAGAAGCCTACAACAGAGATACAATCAACATAGAGTGAACAAGAGAGTTTGTCGCTTATCAAATCAAGGAGTTTAATGATCAAATGTTTAATGTCATCTGAAACTTGCTCTCCGAGGAAGATATCACTAGTCCCAAGATGAACGGTCCACCCCCCATAGCAAGACTCCCATCATCCTTAGAAAAGAAGGCGACTACAACTATTTCGATAGTACTAGTTTGACACCAATCAAACGACATTAGTTTAAGCCTTTTTATGTGCCCCGACATCCCAAGAATTTGTTTTCTTGGCAAATCTTTGAGGTCAAGTCCCCGTAATGGCATCACTCACAGAGCTCAAGATGATTCTTGTAGTGCAGTTTGATAATGCCCAAATTCCTTAACAAAACTCACAAAATTAACCCTCTTGTAGATCTACTAAGGATAGAGTAAGAGCCTTCACTCGTTCATCACACACTTTAAAACATAGATGTTGGAATTAAATGAACTTAGAGGTCTTGTCTCTCATGTCACTCAAAATTTAGTGTTGAAGGAAAGGCACTTCTAATACATGATGGGCCTACTGTAATCGATAATGCTAGCAGACTTATTAGAGCTGGCCAAGAACCACATATCAGCTTAGGAATATAACTCCAACTCCATTTTTTCCTGAGTAGAGTTCTCCACTCTTCGTTCGTAGAAGAGAGCCCCTCCCAATGTAAAGTGTGGAGACAAAGACATGATTTTTGTCCTTCCACCTGTCCTCACTACAAAGATGTTTTCTACCTAGATTTCAAAAGGAAAGTGCAAAATACATCATCAATGGCGTCAGGCTTGGTGTCCTGACCACTGCCCTGCTATTTATGATTAGTGCCCTCTGATTAATCATGAAGTATCTAACTTAGTTCCTTTGAGTGATTTAAAGGTAAAGACACTGAATAAAATACAAAATATATGTTACTTTAAGAAAGGGCCTTTGATGAAAACCAAAGCTTACCTCCTTGATCCCAAGAAGTACACTGCCAACCATCAAAACTGTGATCATGACGCCAAGAAATGCCAACCCTTTTGAGGCATAATTGAAGATCTGATCAAGGCAAAAAAACTTGTGCAATTTTTACCACTAAGAGTAACAGCCCAGCGATAAGGGAAAGCTGCCATGATGGAAATATCAGGCAAGTTCGTCCCACACAATACACATTTTTAGAATAATACCTTTCATTTTTGGGGAAGAAGGAGACTCATCCCAATGAACCAATATGAAGGAGCTTCGGTTGAGAGAACTATTCACAATCATCTTAATGCCCAAATGTAGCTCACATTCTTCTAAAGCCATCACCAATAAGGATTTTTATATCAGGGTAATCTTTACATTGACATTATCGATGTCATTATTTTGATTGGCAATTATCAAATTTATAGCACTCTCTTTGACAATGCCAGCTCTATAACCATTAGTTTAAGTCGGTGTTCAATAAAATTGGCATCAATGATGATCTACTAACAACAATTGTTGACCCATTCTATAGATTATCTCGAAAGAGAAAGAAAGCGCTAAGAACCATCACCACAAACTCATAATGATATCTTCTACCGTTTCTTGCTCAAATCTTTAAACCATCACTTTAACCTACATTATGGTTGTGATGTTTGTATGCACTTTGAAGGTAATCACTCTTCATGGAGATCTTGAGAAATCTTGCACTTCTTACCTTTGGGAGATTGAAAGCGTCAATCTGGAGCCTTATAGGTTCAATAATCTCTTAGAAGGGGATCTTATGAACAATAAGACCGCCCATCATCTACTTACAATCGAAAACTATGTGAAGCTTTTGATGCAAGACACAAAATGACACTGATGGATACCGTCAGAAGCCACCAAGATGTTTTTGTTTAGTATGCCACTAAGATGCCTGAGAAAGCAACCGACATAAGTTTCATCGCCTGAACGTCAACCTAGATGCCTGGCCGATGAAGTAAAAGATGAGAGCATTATTCATCATTCTGAACTAGTTAATCTCAGAGGAGATTTATGATCTACTAAAGGTTAACTACATTCAAGAAGTTCACTATCTGACGTGAGTGTCCAGCATTATCATGACACAAAATTCAAACAACAAGTGAAGTTTGTTCATGGACTTCACCAACTTGAATACTGCTTAATGAGCCATCCCGCAACTACACAGAGTTTCTTAACTCCAAAAGATTGCAAAAAACTTGGTTGAAATTATGTTTAGTGGCTAAAGTGAATAAATGAAATGATTTAGATAATAGATAATAAGTCTTCACACTAGGGGTAATACACAAGTGTACATATCGTTTCAAGTAATATAGGATTTTCCTTAAAAGCCCTAGTATTGATCCCATGAGGAAAGAAAAATTCTTAATAATGATATGCAAAACCTCTATCTAAATTGTAGATAAATATGATATGAGAACAATATCAAAATGTTGGTAACAGTTTAACACTAAATTTAGGTAGAAAATAAGAACAAAGTTTAAAAGACTAGCATAGATTAAATGACTAACAATGTTTCAATGATTAATAAAATTTGAAAGAGTGTTTGAATGTTATAAGAATATCTTTCCCCTTGCAAAGAGATGTTAACCATTCTAGTATTTAAATGATGAAAAAGACAAAATGTTGTATTGTACCAAATATGGGCATGGGCATTCCTATTTGTTACCTCCTCTCTAGAGTTTTTCATCAGCTTGTGTATTAGTGCTAAAAAGATTTTTGCCTCTCTCATTCAGACTACCCACTGTGTCTTCTCTATAAGACCTACTAAGGGCCCTTACTATCCAAACCCTAGACCAAATTGATAAAATAATCTTGTCTGTCACCCTAGAAAAATCAATTATATGCTCATCAAAACTTATCTCCATATCTATTTGCACTCCCCCTCAGGTGAGCTTGACGACTCTATCCAAGTTGAAATGTGGTACTCACAGGTTGGTCAAATCATATCCCTCTCGGGTCATTGTGTTCTCAACAGAATTTAATAATAAAAGTGGCCAGTTTGTAAAGTTAATGAAGAACCAATGCAATACCATCACAATGTTTTAAAAAAAAATCATAAGAGATCCTTAAATCATTCTCATCCCATAAGATTAAATCCCACATGCAAGGAGAAAGAAAGAAAAATACTCAGAATTCATGGAGATAAAATAAAAACACATGATTTGTATTGAAAGTTAAGTCTTACAACAAAACTTAAACACAAATACAAAATACTTATCTTTATGTCTTCTCTCAAAGCAAATCGTGAAGACTCGTTGAAGCAATCTCCAAACTATTACACAAAACAAATACTCGCACACACACACACACAAACACACAATAAAACATGATGGAGTGTCGAATTATACTGTCGGACTTAGACTTTTTCCTTTTTCTTTAAGTGATAAAGCTAAGATGTGGTCAAACTTGTTAGCACCTAGATCTATCAAAACTTAGGGAGACTTATCAAAAAATAATTTATCTAAATATTTCCCACGAACAAAAAATGTTAATCTTAGAAATGATTTTAGTTATTTTTTCCAGTTTGAAGGAGAATCAATTTATGAAGCTTTAGAAAAAATTAAAGATCTCCTTAGGAAGTGTCCACACCATGCATTTCCAGATTGGTTAATAATTTAAACTTTTTATAATGGATTGGTTGGATCTCGTAGATAAATAATTGACACTGCTCCTTGTGGATAATTAATTTAAACATCATTTGATGAAGCATATTCTTTAATTGAAGAAGTGGCTACTAATAATTTTTAAGGGCTCTCTGAAAGGGTAACTCAAAAAAGAGTAGCTCGTATTCATGATTCGGATGCAATATCTATGATTGCTACTCAAATTGCTGCAATATCAAAGAAGATAGACCAATGTAGAGTGAATTATTCTCAGACACCTCGTGTGCTTGATGAAAATTCAATGGGAAAAATGATAGATTCTCAATCTTCTTTTGAAACTATAAACGCAATAAACAATCAATCTAATATTCCTTGTTCTAATTATTATAATCCTGGTTGGAAAAATAACCAAAATTTTAGTTGGAGTAATAATAACTCTAATGTTGTAAATCCGCAATGGGGGAACAATACTACGAACTCATTCGGAAACTCAAACAATCAGGGAAATTCTAACTATAAACCATAGTACCCTCCAATTTTCAATAAAAATTTGCAGAGTAAGGAGAAAAAAATTTCAATATAAGAATTAATATTGCAAGTGAGAGCACAATTACAAAGTCAAGGAGCTGCAATTAGAAACATGGAAAATCAATTGGTATGTCTTGTTGCTACTCCACTTAGCAATAAACCCCGAAGAACTTTTCCTAGTAATGTTGAAGTTAATCCTAAATATCATAATAAAGAGCAAAGTAAGGCTGTTCAACTATGAAGTGGAAAAGAAATAAAAACAAATGTTCAAAAAGAAATTGAAGTTGAAGTTGAAAAAGAAGGGGTGGAAAATGAAGGATTTAGTGAAGATTTTCATTTTGAGTCAGAATATCCTTTCAAACCAATGAAATTTACTGTAGAAAGACCACCTCCTCTATTTCCTAAAAGATTGAATCAATATAACAAAGATAACTAATTTATAAAATTTTTGGAAATATTGGGGAAATTAATAGTAAATATTACATTTGTTGAAGCCTTGGAACAAATGCCAAGCTATGTGAAGTTTATGAAGGATATACTTAATAAAGAAAGGACGTTTATGATAATGAGATAGTTGAACTTAGTGAAGAGTGTAGCATAATAATTCAGAAAAAGCTTCCTGAAATGCATAAAGATCCTCATAGTTTTACTATTCATTGTGCTATTAGTGAAAGATGTTTTTGAAATGCTTTATGTGATTTGGGAGTATTAATCTTATGCCTCTATTTATTTTCAGAAGGTTGGGTTTAGGAGAAATTTCACCTACTACTATAACTCTTCAGTTAGTCGGTCGTTCGATTACCTATCCTAAAGGAGTTATAGAAGATGTTTTGGTAAAGGTTGATAAATTTATCTTTCATGCGGTTTTTTTTAATTTAGATATGGTGGAAGATTAAGAAATTTCTATCATTTTAGGAGGATCATTTCTTACCATTATAAGAGCTTTGATAGATGTGCAGAAAGGACAATTGATGGTGAGAGTTAGCGATCAAGAAGTCACATTAATATTGCAAAGATAATGGGATATCCAGCAAAAGGGAGAGAGGATGAATGCTTCCAATTGGAAATTAATGACTATTTAAGCAATGAATATTTCACAGATACATTTGAAAAGAAAATTGTAGAAGAATATTGAATATGAGAATGAGGATATAGTTCAAGATGAATCTATGGAAGTGAGTAATAAAGAATTTAATTATGTTCAGGAAAAATTTGAATTGTTAGATTCTATAGATGATAATAAAAATTTGATTTCCTCGATTGTCAAAATCTCATGAACTAAAAATGAAAATACTTCCTACACATTTAAAGTATGCCTTTTTAGGAGATTTTTCTACATTAACTGTTATTGTTTCTTCAAAATTATCTGAAACACAAGAACAAAAGTTCTTGGAAACTTTAAGAAGATATAAGAAAGTTTTTAGATGGATGTTAGCTGAAATTAAAGGAATCAATTCTTCGATTTGTATGCACAAAATTTTACTAGAAGAACATCATGAACCAAAAGTTGATCCTCAAAGGAGATTAACTCCTAAGATAAAAGAAGTTGTCAGAAAAGAGATTTTAAAGTGGTTAGATGTAGGAATAGAATATCCTATTTCAGACTATGCTTTGATGAGTCCAATTCACTATGTTCTTAGGAAAGAGGGTGTGAACATTGTGAAAAATGAGAATAATGAATTATTACCAACAAGGCAAGTTGCTAGATGGTGAATCTACTTTGATTATATAAAATTAAATTTGGCCACCTGGAAAGATCACTTTCCTTTACCCTTTTTGGAGTAGATGTTGGATAGGCTAGCTGGGCATAGATATATTTGCTTTTTAGATGGATATATAGGTTATCATCAAATACCAATTGCTCCAGAAGATCAAGAGAAGACAGCGGTTACTAGTTCTTATGGTACTTTTTCTTTTCGACGAATGACCATTGGTTTATGTAATGCACCAGCAAAATTTCAAAGATGTATGATGTCAGTTTTCAGTGATCTAATTGAAAAAGGGATAGAAGTCTTCATGGATGATTTTTCTGTGTTTGGAAGCTCATTTAAAATATTTAAGTTATGGAATGATGTGAAAAGATGAATTTAATATTGAACTAGGAAAAATATCAATTCATGGTTGCAGGAGGAATTGTGGTTGGGCATAGAATTTCAGAAAATGTCATGGAAGTAGATCCGACAAAACTTCAAGTTATATCTAACCTGCTTCCACCTACTATTGGAAGAGGAGTTCAATGTTTTTTAGGACATGCTAGCTTTTACAGGCAATATATTAAAGATATTTCAAAATTACAAAGCCTTTATGCCAACTTTTAGAAAAAATGCAAAATTTGATTTTAATGAAGAATGTCATAATGCCTTTGAAACATTGAAATAGAAATTAATCACTACTCCTATAATTATTTCACCTTTTTGGAAGAAACAATTCGAACTAATGTGTGATGCAAGTGATTATGCAATTGAGGTAGTTTTAGGACAGAGATATGACAAAATTTTTAAATTTATATATTCTACTAGTAAACTCTCAATGATGCTCAAATTAATTATACCGCTGTTGAAAGAAAGTTATTAGCAATTTTTTATGCTTTTGATAAGCTTAAGTTATATCTAATTGGAGCTAAATGTGTGGTGCATACAGACCACTCAGTTATAAAATTTTTTGATGCTAAAGACGGATACTAAACCAAGATTAATTAGATAGGTACTTCTGATGCAAGAATTTGATTTTTTTGTAGTATATAGGAAATGATCTGATACCCAAATAGCTGATCATTTATCTAGGCTGGAATAGGAAGAAACATTTGATCTTGAAAAATAAATTAATGAAATTTTTCCTGATGAACAACCTTATACTATTAAAGAATGGGAAATACCGTGAGATGTTGATCTTGTGAACTACATTGTTAGTAGTATTTTATCATATGAATTAACAAAGCAACAAAATAAGAAATTTATTTACGATGCAAAAATTTACTTTTGGGATGACCCATATTTGTATAAATAATGCGAAGATTTAGTTGTGGGGAGATGTGTGCCTTATAAATAAATTGAAGAAATCATCCAAAAATGTCATGATATGGAATTTGGGGGTCATTTTGAGATTGATAGAACTGTTAAAAAAATTTTACAATCTGGATTATTAGCCTACTCTATTATATATATATATATATATATATATATATAAACATGTGATCGATGTCAGTGAGTAGGAAATATTCCAAAAAGAAATGAAATGACCCTAAATTTTAATTTGGAAGTTCAAATTTTTTATGCTTGGGGATTGGATTTTATGAGACCATTTATACCTTTATATGAAAAAAATTATAAATTAAGTGTAGTTGGACTATGTATCAAAGTGAATTAAAGCAATAATTTTACCTGGATGTGATGCTCAAAGTGTTTAAAAATTATTAATCAAAAATAATTTTATAAGATATGGAATGCCGAGAATAATCATTACTAATGAAGGATCTCACTTTCGCAACAAACAAATTGAAAAATTAGTGAAAAAATTTGATATTATGCATAGGATTGCAACTTCTTATCATCCCCAGAATAGTAGTCTAGAGGAAGTATCTAATCATCAAATTAAAAGAATTTTGGAGAAAACTGTAAATCCCAATAAAATGGATTTAGTTTGCTAGATTACATACTGCATTGTGGGCTTATAGGATAGCTTTCAAGTTGACAATTGGAATGTCCCCATATAGATTAATTTCTAGGAAGACTTGTTACTTACCAGTAGAATTGGAGCATAAAGCTTATTGGGTTATTAAGGAGTCTAATTTTAATTTAAAAGAAGTTGGTGAGAAAAAAATATTGCAATTGAATGAATTTGAAGAAATAAGTAATGAATCTTGTGATAATGCTAGGATATATAAAGAGAAAATGAAAAAATGACATGATCAGAAGATAAAAAGAAAAGAATTTAGCATCGAGAAGAAGTTTTATTATACAATACAACATTAGAATTATTTCCTGCAAAACTGAATCATTCACAATTATAAAAGTTTATCACTGTGGAGTTGTTGATATTGAAGATCCTAAGATTGGAATGATATTTAAAGTAAATGGGCATAGAATGAAATGATATTTTGATGGTCAAAGGCTAAATTTTATAGAGACTGTAATGTTGGTTTGCCTAGAGTAAATATTGGGAATATCGGGCTAAAGACATTAAACTAAGCGCTTTATGGGAGGCAACCTAAGTTTATGTTTATTTTTGTTGCTTATCTAGTTTTATAAGTAGTATTATATATATGTGGATATTTATGCTTTATTTATGAATTTTGTGTACTTGAGAGATTTACATATTGAGAGAATACTTTACAACATCTTTATTTATTGAATAATATGGAAAATTTGAGAGTGTTTTGGATTTAAAATGAAATAGTGCAGAAATCAGAACTGGCGCCAGATTTGGCGCCTAAGGTGTCATTTTCCAGAGAGCTGACAGTAGAAGTGCCGCGGTTACTGGAACGAAAAATGTCAATTGAAAGCCAGTTTTAGGCAGTTTTCTCCAGGTTTTCTTCCTAGTAACTCTCAAAAACTGAATTTTAAAGTTATTTAAGAGTGGATAAAGAATGGAGAGTCACTACTTTTCAAATCCTGTGGCTTCCCACTCTAAGGAAACTGCTATATTTGGAATTTTCAACAGGATGAAGATCATCAGTTTCAATGCGCAAAAGTTATACGATCAAGTTCTTATGAAGAAAAGATTATCAAGGAGTGAGGCTTTATTAATTGAGGATTCAAAACACCAAATACTCGAGTTAGGGAGATTATTGCATAAAGACGCTGAGAAGTACTTTGTTATACCACTGCTGCAGTAGTAGTAGTTTATGTGGTGAAAGTGTTTTACGTTGATCTTCAAGGAATTAACCAAGGAGTCATCTATGTTCAAGGTATGTGGGTACCATTCACTCCTTTGAGAATAAACAACATGCTTTTTATTGCATTTAAACCAAAAGATCTATTGATGAGGGTGCTTTAATTGTAAAATCTATTTTGGATTTGATTATCAACACATCGACTTATGGGTTCTCACATTCATCTACCATATTCTTTTTGTGCAGCCAGTCACAAGTACCTTATGAAAGTTGGGGAAAATCATTTCTTCCTTGGAAGCCTATAGACCCAGAAGTTTTTTGTAACTACATAGGAAAAGGGGAGGAGAATGATACACCTAAAATATAGTCTTTTTGAACACATTTTTATACCTATCTTTGAGATATTGTGTTTTAACGAATGGTATTTGTGTGTTTTTCTTTTAGGTACAATCAAATTGGTGAAAAATAGTAAAAGGAGTGAAAAAGGATCAAATTTGGAGTAAAAATGAAGAATGTGCAAAAATTAACTCACGAGCTTAAGCGCCTAGGACTGGCGCTTACATGCCAGTTAAATAGATAGAGCCGCGGTTAAGCATCAGGTACCCCACGTTGAAGCTCTAGAAGTAATAATTTGATGATTTATTGAATTTCGATGAATTTTTGAAGAGACGTTTCAAGC